>JAODPA010146693.1:0-10899 GCA_025585075.1 Nepenthes mirabilis
TGGACTAAACAAGATAAATTTTTAATTTGATAAATAAGACTATCAAATAGGACAAACAACCTGATTCTCATTAGGTATATAGACATTTCACCTCACAATGGGCCAGAAGCATTCGAAGGTAATATACCCTTCAAACTACTACTGCTATGGAGCTAATCAAGGTAATTTACGTGCCCGATAAAGCCCTGCGTCTTTCACACCCATAAAGAATGCTGTTTGGGTTTATTAATTTTTTTTATCTCCACCTTTTCTCAACATAAAGGATTTCATTTAACAACATTGATAACTAAGACTACAAACCCTCGTTAAATTTGTGGACCTACTTTACAATTTTAGCCAATTAAATTATTACGATATGATCCTCATTCTTAAAAATATGAAAAGACTTTAACAGCTCATAAGTACAAATGCATACTTCTAGGCCTTGGTCCTTCGCTGGGGACACCGATCACGATTTAGGGTTTGCTGATGCAACGTAAGTATAGCAGGGGGTGGCAAAGTAGCTCGACTTTTGATCGGGGCAAGGATTGCAACCGCGTGACTTTTTGTTGGGAAAGAGGGCGTCCGACTTTCCCGTTTTAATGACACATTAAGGAATGAGAAAGAAGAAGAAAACCGAATATCAGCTATTTTATGTGAAAAATCCTTATCAACCAAGAGAAAAACCACAAGACGATCTGTCCACAAACTAATTCCACTATGTGTGAGATTTGGGAGCAGTTTCTCTCATTACACAGGCAGAAGAGAACAAAAACGAAGAACAAAGCACAAGCAAAACACACCGAGGTTGCTTACAAAATTTTGCTCTCCTCTCTTCACAATTTTATTCTCTCTTTCTTTTTACCTCACAAACTTTCTCACACGTACACACAGCTCACAAGCAAGTCACAATACTTGCTTTCAATATACTTTTATCTTCACCCCAAAAATCAGGGGCAATATTCCATACACGATGACAGGATCTGTCATTTTTAACAATATGAATATGCCCTATCCAAAACCTGGCTCCTACATAACCGTCTGAGATCACGTATCTCCAGAAGATCTTCTGAGCTGGCACCGTTCTGGATTTTCTGGCAGGCGGCCAACGATTCTCCATCCGCGTTTTCCATAAGACCGGTCAATATCCTTGTTAACCGTCTATAAAGAATCCGATCAACAAAGTTGACCGAAATGTCTTCCACTTATTCTATACAAGTAACACATCTTTGCACCGCGCAAGTCCTCCGTCCAACAAGACTTCCACACGGGCGTGATTTCCAACAAACTTCCCCTCACGACCATGAGGAAGTTAAATCCGTTAGCTCGGCTATCTTGCAGCATGCCTCATTCTTCCCTTTGGTAGAATTTTAGTTATCATGTCTATCCCGTTCTCTCCAGTGCTAACATTGTTTAGTGACAATAGACTATCCTCAAATATATCTCTTTCCCAGTAATATCGCATATCAATGTGCTTTGATCTGTAATAAAGCGAAGTTCTTACATAGATAAATGGCACTCTAGCTATCATAAAGTACCGCATATCTTTCTTATTCAATGGCCAATTCTTGAACGAGCTCCTTCATCCATAATGTTTCCTTGCAAACTTTTGCCACTGCGATACAATTAGCTTCAGTAATGGATAGGGCCATGCACTTCTACAGCTTGGACTGCAAAGAGACTGCACCTTCGACAAATTTCACCAAGTAACCTGAAGTAGATTTGGGCGAATCTATGTCGCCGGCCATATCAACGTCCGAGTAGCCCACCAACTAGGGCTTATCGCTTCCAGGACACAAGCATCTCTTGGAAGTTTCTCAAATGTATTTCAGAATCCACTTTACTGCAAACCAATACTCCTTCCCTGGATTGAATAGAAACCGGCTAACTGTCCCAACAACATGAGCTATATCCGGTCTAGTGCATACCAAAGCATACATCAGGCTTCCCACAGCTGAAGAGTACGGCACACCTCTCATGTATTTCTTCTCGTCATTTGAGAATAGATATTGGAGAGTGCTTAACTTATAAGCACTTGCCAATGGTGTGCTCACAAGTTTCGACTTGTCCATATTAAATCGTTGGAGTACCTTCTCAATATAGCTTTCTTGCGACAGCCACAACTTTCTTACCTTTCGATCGCGTATAATTCTGACTTCCAGAATTTGCTTCGCCGATCCAAAATCCTTCATAGTAAATGACCGCCTAAGTTCTCTTTCAACTCCTTTATTCGAGTACTGTTGCGTCCAACGATCAACATGTCATCCACGTATAGGAGAAAGATAATAAAATCATCATCAAAAAATCTCTGTACAAATACGCAATAATCACGAGTAGTCCACCGGTATCCTTGACGGGTCATAACCGACTCAAACTTCTTGTACCACTGTTGAAGAGCTTGCTTCAGACCATACAGACTTTTTCTTAGGTAACAGACAAGTTGTTCTTTTTCCTTAACCTCAAACCCTTCCAACTGTTCCATATAAATCTCTTCTTTAAGTTCACCATGAAGGAAAGTCATCCGGACATTTATCTGCTCTACCTCAAGGTTTTGGACGGCCGCCAAACCCAGCACAACTCGTATGGAGGATATATTTACTATTGGAGCAAAGATTTCATCAAAGTCAATTCCCTTCCGTTGACCGAAACCTTTCACCACCAGCTGTGCCTTGTATCTAGGCTCCTTGGTGTTCTTGTCTGTTTTCAACCGGAAGACCGATTTATTCTTTACTGCCTTCTTCCCCTTAGGAAGCTTAACTAGGTCGAAAGTGTGTTTCTCATAAAGAGAACTAATCTCATCCTTTATGACTTCCGGTCATTTCTCCTTACTTTCATCCTTCATAACCTCTTTATAATCCTCAGGCTCTCCGACATCAGTAAGCATGACGTATTCGTTGGGCGACAGACAGACGGTCGTCTGTTACGTGAGGATCATCTGACAGAAACATTCCCATCTGGTTGAGGGATGACTCCGTCCGTGGTGTTATCCGGTGCCATGATCTCCTCTTTATTATCCTCGACCATCTCAAAGCTATGATCCTCTCCTTCCAATGATGCCCGACGAACAACTTCAATACTTTGTCCGTTTACTAATCATCACACTTGGCCTTTCTGCCAATGTATTCAATCATCTCATTTTCAACGAAGGACATGTCCCTTGACTGGACGAGTCTTCTAGTAGTTGGATCATAAAACCGGTAGCCCAACTCATCCTCCCCATAGCCCAGAAAGACGCATTGTATCGTCTTTAGCTCTAACTGTATCCTTTCGTCTCTCGGGACATGTACGAATGCTTTAAACCCAAACATCTGCAAATGATCATAGGACAACTCTTTACTAATCCGTATCTTTTCTGACACTTCACCCATCAAAGGTTTACTAGGCGACCTATTCATGATATAGGCCGCCGTCCTAAGTGCCTCAACCCAGAAGAATGTAGGAAGTTTGGCTTCTGATAGCATACAACGTACTCTCTCCAGAATTGTACGATTCATCCATTTTGCCACTTTATTCAACTGTAGTGTCTTTGGCAGTGTCTTCTGATGCCTGATACCACATAACCGGCAATAGGCATCAAAAGGTCCCAAGTATTTGCCGCCGTTGTCGCTTCGAACGGCCTTCAGTTTCTTCCTCGTCTGACGCTCCACAAGAACATAAAATTGCTCAAATGTATAAAAAATCTGGTCCTTGGTTTTCAGTGGGTAAATCCACAACTTTCTGAAACAGTCATCAATGAAAGAAACAAAGTACTAGGCTCCACCAATCGATCTTTCTTTGAATGATCCACACACATCTGTGTATGAGATCTAGCACTTTTGCCTTTGGGGCGGACTGGTCTCCATGAAACGAGACTCTCCTCTGTTTGCCGGCCAAGCAATAAGGACACATCTTTGATCCGTCCTCCTTTATTCCATTGATCAGGCCTTTCCTGGCCAGATAAGACAGACTCATTTCACTCATGTAGCCCAACCTTCTGTGCCACAGATCCTTTGCCTCCTTGCAGATTGTAGCGTTGACATTTTCAGTTACTGTAGAGGCCTTCAATACATATAGACCGGAGCTCTTTTTTCCTCTTACTATAACGAGAGATCCTTTGGTCAGTTTCCATTCGCCTTCACAAAAGGTATTGCAGAAACATTCGTCATCTAGTCGACCGGTTGAGATGACATTCAGCCGAATATCATAAACATGACGTACATCCTTCAGCGTCAGTTTTGTCCCGTTGTTTGTGACCAAAGCAACATCTCCTCTGCCTACCACCGGTGATGTTCCTTTATTACCTATCCTAATCACTCCAAAGTCTCCTGGAGTATAAGATGTAAACAATTCCCTTCTGGACATGGCATGTAAAGTAGCACCAAAATCAATTATCCAACCAAACTCCTTATCTGTCAGATTTATCACATCCCCTTCACATGTCAACAGGAAATCGCCTCCAGTGATTATTGAGACAGAGGACTTGTCCTCACTACGTCCCTTTTTACCTTTCTCCTTCTTGGCGTTCTCACACTTCCATTTGAAGCACTGCTTCTTAATATAACCCTTCTTGCCACGGTGATAGCACTCAAGGTTTTGGTACCTTGATCGTAATTTGCTGTGACATTTTTCTCCTAATTTTTGGCTGCGATCTCTGCTTCTTTCCCTAAATTCAGTCACCAGTACCTTAGAATAAGGGGACGACGAGGTCCCTTGTAACCGTCTTGACTCAAGATTTTGGCTGCGATCTCTGCTTCTTAATATAACCCTTCTTGCCACAGTGATAGCACTCAAGGTTTTGGTACCTTGACCGTAATTTGCTGTGACATTTTTCTCCTAATTTTTGGCTGCGATCTCTGCTTCTTTCCCTAAATTTAGTCACCAGTACCTTAGAATAAGGGGACGACGAGGTCCCTTGTGACCGTCTTGACTCGTTCATAAGCAAAGAGGTAATAACCTCATCCAACCTTAAAGTATCCTTTCAAAATAGCAGTGCTATGACGATATGATCATAAGTGGCCGATAGAGAGGCCAATAGAACTAACGTCTTGTCCTCATCCTTGATTTCTTCATCAAGAGCAGACATCTGCGTCAATATCCAGTTAAACTCGTCCAAGTGTTTCTCAAAACTCTCTCCTTCCTGCAACCGTAAGTCATAAAACTGCTTCTTTACGTGTAATCTGGTTGTCAAAGACTTGGACTTATAACGGTTCTCCAACTTCTTCCAAACCTCTGCCGGATCAGTCAAACCAAGAACATCTTGGAGAGTTGTTCACTAGGTACAGCTTGATGGTACAGTTTGCAATATCTCTTTTATCTTGCCATTCATCATCGATCAGATTTACGGGTTTTTCTTACTTCTTCAACGCCTTCACTATCCCTTCTCTAGTTAGGATATTCTTCACCCTCTCTTATCAGAGAATGAAGTTTCCCTACCCATTGAACTGCTCAACGCTGAACCTAACTCAACGCAACCCAAGATATTCTTCAACGACGATGACGCCATTTAAACAGAGTTTGGAACCTAACTCTGATACCACTTGTTCAGAAATAAGGCGTTCGACTTTCCCGCTCGAATGACACAGTAAGGAATGAGAAAGAAGAAGAAAACCGAACACCAACTATTTTACGTGAAAAATCTTTATCAACCAAAAAAAAAACCACGGGACGATCTATCCACAAACTAATTCCACTATGTGTGAGATTTGAAAGTAGTTTCCCTCGTTACACAGGTAGAAGAGAACAGAAAACGAAGAATAAAGCACAAGCAAAACACACTACGGTTGCTTACAAAATTTCGCTCTCCTCTCTTCACAGTTTTCTTCTCTCTTTCTCTTCACCTCACAAACTTTCTCACACGCACACACAGCTCACAAGCAAGTCATAATACTTGCTTTTAATATACTTTTATCTTCACCCCAGAAATTGGGAGTAATATTCCATACACGAGGATAGGATCTGTCCTTTCCAACAATATGAATATACCCTATCCAAAACCTGGCTCCTGTATAACCGTCTGAGATCACATATCTCCAAAGGATCTTCTGAGTTGGCGCTGTTCTGGATTTTTTGGCGGGCAGCCAACGATTCTCCGTCCGCATTTTTCATAAGACCGGTCAACACCCTTGTTGACCGTCCATAAAGAATCCGGTCAACTTTGTTGACTGGAACGTTGACCAGAATGCTGACCGAAATATCTTTCTTTTATTCTGTACAAGTAACATATCTTTACTCCGCGTAAGTCCTCCATCCAACAAGACTTCCATATGGACATAATTTCCAACGCTTTTGACTCTTTTTACTGCATCACGCTGTTTGGCTGGGGTTCTACGAGAGGCCTGTAGAGGCGGGATGGCAATGATTTTCTGGTTTGGCTAACAATTGTGGCTTTGTCCTATTATCGCACATTGGATGTATTCTACATGTATCTTCATGCTCACAAGATAACAGATTGTATACAACTTTATTCTTAAAAACGTAATTTTTGTGGACTAAACATGTAACTTTCAGATCACAATAGGACTTTACCATCGAAAAAGTTTCATACCATGAGCATTGATTTTTTTTTTTTTTTTAACATCTGAGGAAACTCTTTCTGGCTTGTACTTTTTGGCAACTATTTGATAGTAAGTGTGTTGGGATTTTAAATTACTTTGTGATGAAGGTGCAAAAAAACCTCTCTTAGATTCGCCAAAGATTTGGGAATTTATTTATTTGTCTCTGGGGTGACATGCTTTGGCTTTGGTGCATTTCATGTGATAAGATTATATGATCCCCGCTTATGGGTGTCTAATTCTCTTACGTACTAGCTAAAAAAGTATAGTCTGTAAATCCTGCATGTGAAGTGGCCGTGAAAAAGATTCAACGAAGGACAGAAACTAATCTATTATCTGTTTTACATATATCAATACATGGAGTAAAATTTAATACGGCATTAAATGCAAGATGTGTAAACGAATTGACTCATCAAATTCTCATGGAAATAAAATCCATAAAAGGAAAAGCATTTGCCATTCGTTAGTTATTAGGAGGCACCTTGAAAACTTTTAGATCGAAACATGGTTTTTCATTTAAGTTCTGAATTAATTGATGCCACTAATGCCATGGCAATGCCATGTACAGAATGGCTGAGACTCATAAAACGACAGAGGCTCCCAAAAGACACAAACTGAAAAACCACGAAAGGAAATGCATCACAACTCCAAAAGTTGAAGATCTTCAAGATTGAAGATAGAAGAAGCAACAATAAGTCTAACAAATAAACCAATTAAAAAATAGATTCAATTTCAATAGCCATGCCAACAACCAACTTCAACAGATTTTCCAAACTTTCTTTTAAAAAAAAGGAACAGCATAAAGAGGGTTTGAAAGGGGATCAATACGCTGCTCCTGCCAACTTTGTAATAAACACAACAGCAAGTAGTTCAGTAATCATGCAACTACGAAGGAAGTCGCACCATGCTATTCAACGGCTTTCTAATGAGGTAGTTTTTGGTTGATTGCGTGTGACATGCTCTGTTGCTATCACTCAACAAATTAATTCTCAAATAATATACTGCTGGCAAATAATCACCCATTCTAATAGCTAAAATTAATGGATGAATTTCAAAAAGTGGGCTCCATACATAACACGCTGTCCTAGAACCAATGTCGGGTATAGACTCCAACGAGCAAGGTAAATAACAATGTCTATTTCCATGAGCTCAAGAGGGCTAACAAGAGAGAAATTAACACGACTCACCTCAAGCAGCTCTATCCCTCAGGCGTTTGGACACCAGCAACCTTGGCAGACAAGCGCAGCAAGCAACTGCCTGGCAACATATAACTGGAGCTGAAAGAGGCGAAAGTCGTTGGGTGTTTGAAAATTGGTAGCCAATTCATCCTTTGGAAATAACTGGTTAAAAAAATACGGAACTTCGGCAGGAATCTTGCCAGGCCACTAACATTTCAACATTGGCATGGAAAGTTTATGAACAGGGGAAATTTTCTCATATGATATTCTGATCCCCAGAAGTTGAAGTGCAGAATGGTGCGAATGGGATTGAGGGGAATGAAAAAGTTAAGCCCAGAACGGTTACCTGTATAACTAGTGCAACAACAAATTCCAATAAACAGTAGCTTAACAGTTCGCAGCCTCTTCAACATGCTCAAACAAGCTGAATGGTTTTACATACAAAAAGTATAAAGCAATTTTCTTCACCCAGTATTTATTTCTGACTTGATGTTTGTATTCCGTAGCGCTTGAAAAACTCTCTAAATCCATAGGCACTAACATCATAATTGAACTGAAATTTGAGTCCAAAAAAGACAAGTCAGATAATACATATAAAAGGGTAGTTCCTCAAATTTTCAGCAAAGAAACTGAAGAGCCAAATCATACCATAAGTTTATTCCGATAATTACGTTATGCAACAAATGTGCAATAACAGGTTGAAATGCAACAATGCAAAGATTCATATCCAAACATGGTCAGAAGGTTTAATACTCACTGGGAGAACTTTCACTGAATACTTTGAAATGTTTGGATCGGCACCCCTTCCTTGGTTAGCTACCTGCTCCAATAAAGAAAGCGTGGGAAAACTTCAATCTCCCCATTTGTAAGTTTCATTGGTTCTAACATAGCAATCATTATGGACAGATGGAAGCAGCATATTAGACAGAAAACATCAGAAATATACTTTTCCAGAAATAGAACAAGGTACAGAAATATTTCCAAAGGGGGAAGGATAATAGAGAATAACAGTTTTAGTTGTCTGAATCTTCACGTTCTAGGTGTCTTCTTATTTCCCTAGTGGTAATTGCCACAGATTCGCAGCATAGAGAGCAGCCTAGTATGTGAGGGTCCCACAACGTTAGATTTGAGGATCCTATGCATCCTTAGCAGCGTTACAAATTAGCTACTTCCGTGATTCGAACATATAACCTCTCAGTCATAATGAAACCACTTTGCAATCACTAAGTTTCACAGCATCACATTACTTATTTATGGGCCCTGAAAACTGGTGGTTGTAGAGGATATTGCATCATATAACAGTTGAATGTTCACTTTTTCCCCCTGTCACATTTCTCAATCCACATCCAACTAGAAGTAACTGTTATCTCTTTCTCATTTCTACAATCCACCTCCAACTAGAAGTAACCGTTGTCTCTTAGTAACCTCAGTTTCCTCGCCTCTCTAAAAGACCTGCCAAAAGATTTTGAGCATTACACACTCTGGGATGGATTGATTCTCTATAAGGATTGAATCTTCGTTCCAACTGATTCGGCCCCACAGGAGTTAATATTGCAAGAATACTACAATCATTTACATGGATGTCATGTTGGGTTCCAACGCACATTAGCAAGGATACCTGCTAATTTTTTATTTGCCCCATACGCGTGATGACATCCGCAACTATGTATCACAGTGCATCGTTTGCCAGCAAGTTAAACCACTCAACACGGCACCACAAGGAATGCTGAACCACTTCCAATTCTAGGTAAGATTTGGGAATCCATTGCTATAGACTTCATCACTCATCTTCCTTCCTCTGGTGGAAAAACAGTGATCCCCATGGTAGTCAACCTCCTGTCTAAATATGCCCATTTTTCCCCTTCGGGCAACCATTTTAGTTTTCTGTTACCTTCTATGCTATAAATATAACTCTTATACTACAGGAATGGGGAATATAAGATTCAGTTGCCCTTATTCTCTGTCTACGTCTAACTCTCTCCCTTCTACTTCCTTCCCTCTGTTCTCGACTTTCTCCCCCCTTCTGTCACACTTCCCTCGTCCAGAACTCTCTATTCCTTCCTCACTCTGTGGATTTGCAGGTGCAGCCGACCCCACATGAAACAGTATGAATGAAGTGGGGATTCGAGGGAAACTGAACTAGCCCATTATCTACACAAGCAGGCAGCTAACCACCGAGCTAATATGTAATTATGTTTCCAAAACTTCCCTTATGAATGTTCGAAATTCCCGTAACCACAATGTAATTCAAGCTTGCATATACCTACATTCATACACTACATGGGCGATCCAGACGGAGACAACGTCACGAGGAAGAAATATACCCGCATAAATTTGACATGAGGATAGAACTCAGCGGCAGCTTCCTCCAGTACTCTATCAAGATGTTCTGTATAATTACCCCTATATTTTTTAACAAATTGATCTCAAAGCGCACATAAATATGTGGAGAAAATATGTCAAAACAAACAGATAGAGAACAGCATCAGATAATTACCGTATAGTGAAGGCAACAACCACAGGATAACCTTGATGAAGAATCTGGACAAATTCACGCTCTGATGTGAAATGAATAACGCGTGAGGGCCCCGAATACTTCGGAAAACCAGTGTAATACCTTATAGTCCAATAAACAAAGAGAGAAATTAGGTTAGGAAACGAATCAGTTCACGTCTGGTTAGCGCTACAAGGTACTTGTCTACTTTACCTGCAAGTTTCGCGAAGGTGAACCATCATTCTATCGAAAAGTGATGCCTCTGACATCAAGCTGTCCGCGAAAATTTCACCTCTTATTGCGGATGACAGGGTGACTCCCGGGCGACGGCTCTCCGCCGGATTCGGGGCGAGATGCAGAGGTAGAATGTAGGCCGGACAATAGGTGAACGGAGAAACTGGAAGAAAATATGAGAAAAAGGATAAGTAACCGAGAACGGCGGATAGGATAGGGCAGGAGGAAGAGAGACGAATGCAGGCACTGCAGAGGTTGTGCTGTTCTGCTGGCAGAGATGTGAAGTAGGGGACTGGTGGAGGAAAGAGCGCACAAGGGCATAAGCTGCAATGCGCGAGACGCCGCGTTATATCCGAATCTGCATCAACACGCGTCGTATTTCCCTATAAACCCTTGCTGTTCGCCTTTTTGTTTTTAAGTAAGAAAATATCATATGGAAGTAGAATCCTACACTTTTTTATAGGATCATTAAATTACATTTTAA
>JAODPA010146704.1:0-15343 GCA_025585075.1 Nepenthes mirabilis
GAACAGTATATATCCACAACGACTCATTTGCGCCTGGATAATCAACGCTCACCATTAATCGGACGAAAAGCTAAATGAGCTAGGAGAAGCCCAAAAGTAGGACGGACCACTTGCTCTTGAGGCAGTCAACGCTTCCGTTGACCGGAAGCAGGACCAATCGCTCGTCTGAATACCATGCCTCAAATGGACTGGGCTTGGCCCACACGATCGTCCACGACCAGTAATAGTCTTTTTCTCTAATTTCGCACTTTTCATATAAGGCAATCTCAATTGTAACGGTCATCAGTAGATTCAATACGCACTCTTGAAGGAAAGCACCAGAATCCTTCTCCTGTCTGTAGCAAACCCTAACGGTTATAGAACTCTAAAAGAAAGCAATAAAGGCAACGACTATTACTGTCATAAAAGCTCTACGCCAGAAAAGGCAGCGATCACGATAGAGCATGGGAATCAAGCCTTTCTACACAAGAAAGATATCGCAGTCTAACAATAATAAAAAAGTCATGGAGTTCTCACTCCAAGACACACTCTGAGTTGCACAAAAAAGCTCATACGCTTTCAAACTGCAAACACTCTCTCACACACTCTCTCTACCGCTACATTCTCAGCGAACTCAGCACCTAGAGCCCACATTCCTCACGAGCTACCAAAGCCTCTCTCAACGATAGCACGCTTTCATCACAAACACTCTTTGCATTATCCGTGCATTCTTTATTTTCACCTTAATTTGAAGGCTGTTTGCTAATTTGTGCGTCGAAATATTTTCGGTGGGATAACTTCCTACCGTCACCTGACCACTTGTTCGTAGTTATGGTATGCAGGACCCAAACTCAGCAGACAGAGTCGGACTCAGACAATTGACTTGACCCGAATCTGTTTGAAATTTGAATTCATGATGCATCATTGGCGCCGCCTGTGGGAAACTTACAAAAAGCCAACTACTTTTCCCTACAATTTCACTCTCCAGCCTATTGTCATCAATCAGAATGGTGAATACCAGAGCGCAGGCTAGCGAGCCTGCTAGAAACGTAACCTCACCCGACCAGGGCCACGCTTCTGGTGACCATGTTAACGGAGTGTCAATGGTGCGCTAGCATCATTTTTCAGAATCTGGTGGAGAACATGAATAGCATGAACAAAATGCTCCAAATGCTCTGTGCCCGTCAGAAAAACGTGCATAAGGGGCTCCGCCCGCAGCAATCCCTGCTTCGGCCTCCAGGAGAGGAGGCCAGAAGAAAAAGAAGCCGTCTAGGAGGACCAAGAAGCTGGGCGACACACAGGCTCCAGAGGCCTCACACGCCTAGGGCTGTTTAAGGCGCAAAGGACGTCTAGGCAGCAGGACTCCGAAGGAGAGTCCAAAACAGAGGAATCCCGAATATTCTCGAGCGAATACCTCCCCTCAAACTCAAGAGGGAGCCTCTAGGATCATTAGATCCACTGGTGGCAGTAGTTGGCCGACTACTCGCCACGCCACAGAAAGAACGAAGTTGAGAGCCTACCTTAACACTAAAAGAACTGGTGACACCATCCCCACAGATGCCGACTCTTCACTCTTACGATGGGAGCGCTGATCCTATGGATCATCTCAATCATTTTTGCACCCATCTAAGTCTACAAGGGTTGGAGGATGCAAGCATGTACCACTGCTTCTCTCTTACGTTGAAGAGAGACACCCGCATCTGATTCCATCGTCTCCCATCAAATTCGATCCGGAGCTTCTGAGAGCTCTCTGACCTCTTCTTAGCACAATGCGCCTCCAACTGCCAAGAAGAGAAGCAGCCTTGGCATATCTCCCATATCAAGCAGAAATAGGGAGAGAATCCGTGGAAGTTCTTAGATCACTTCGTGGTAGAGGTGAGAAGAATCCCTAGGCTCACAGAAGAGATGAAACTTGTCAGTTTCATCTCTACCTTAACACATGGAAACTTCTATAAGCACTTATCGCATAAGAATTCACAAATCTTTCGAGAGGCAGAATCTATCACCAGGGCCTAAGCAGTAGCAGAAGATGTCAACGAAATTAAGCGTCCTGAGTGGACTCAACAGTCTCAATCTTTCCCAACTGTGAAAAAGAGAAAACGCCACAAAGGTGATCACTCACACCGGAAGCAGCATAGGATTGGAACACCAGAAGGAAGGGACTATGGGATGATCAACCTGTCACCATTGACCGACACGCGCTACAAAGTCCTCGTGCAGATACGTGGAGAGAAGTTCCATAAGTGGCCAAAACCACTTAAGAAAGCGAATGGAGGAAATCCAGCCAATTATTGTGATTTTTATCGATCTCCTGGATACTCCGTGGAAGATTGCAAGACGCTTCAACGGGAGATAGATGAGCTCATCCGGAGGGGCCACTTCACCAGGTTCGTTAGGAACCCTGGGTAGAGATTCGGCGCCACAAGTGAGGAAGGACAAGAGCTTTCCCCGCCACGGAATCGGGTCGCCGCCGAAATAGTCAATATGATCACAACTCAACCGACCAAGACCCCGGTGGATCACAAAGAGTAGCAGACTGGTGGAAAAAACAGCGCACAGAAGACAATGTCATTAACTTTAGCAATAATGACATGAGCCATGTAATCTCCCCCTATGCAGATCCCCTTTTTGTATCTGCGATCATTTCAAACGGTAGCGTCGATTACCAACTAAAATAAGTTTTTATTGATAATGGAAGTTTCCGTGATTTGCTTTACTTTAATACGTTTTTTAAACTTTGTTTTAAAAAGAATAAGTTGAAACCTACCGAATATCCACTCTATAGCCTCGATAATAAACCAGTGGCCATTCAAGGAATGATCCAATTGGAAGTCACATTGGGCACGTACCCAAGAATGGCGAGTCGTACAATCATCTTCTTGGTTATCGACCTGTGTTCCGTGTACAATGCGAGACTAGGCCACCCATGCCTAACAGCGTTCCGAGTCGTCACTTCAATACCACACCTCAAGATAAAGTTTTCGATAGCCTGATGTATAGGCAAAGTACTGGGTGACCAAATCATCGGGCAGACATGTTACATCTCCCAGATCACACCAAGTGGTAGCACCAAGGCAGCAGGAGAACTTTACCATTGAGATAAAGTAACCCTACAACAAACAAAGTCTGATGAGACAATCGATCTAATCCCACTGAATCCGGAGGAGCCGAAGAGGTGTGTACAGATCAGGAGTTCACTCATTGGGACACTGCGTGATGAGCTGATCACGTTCTTACGGCAGAATGCTGATATCTTCACATAGACCCCCATTGATATGCCTGGGATTTCGGCCGGAGTAATGGTCAACAATTGGACATTGATCCGGCAGCAAGTCCACCAGGTAGAAGTGGAAAAACCACTCCGTTGAGAAGTTGATCATCATTTGGAAGGAGGTAAAGAAGCTGCTGGACGCCGACTTCATTAGAGAAGTTCAATATCCGAAATGACTCTCCAACGTTGTCCTGGCAAAGAAAAGTAATAGGAAATGGCGAACATGCATCTACTTTACTGACGTTAACAAAGCCTGCCCAAAAGACAGCTTCCATTTGCCCAAAATCGACCTGTTGGTGGACTTAACATCTGAACACAAGCTGCTATACTTCATGCACGCATACTCGGGTTATAACCAGATTCGGATGAGTATAGAGGATGAGGAGCATACCTCGTTCATGACAGACCAAGGAACTTAGTACTATATGGTCATGCCATTTGGTCTAAAAAATGCGGGTGTCACTTACCAGCGACTCGTGAACAAGATGTTCGAGAGGCAGATCGATTGCAATATGGAGGTGTATGTCAACGACATGCTCATCAAGAGTATGACCATCAATGATCATATTCACGATCTAGCTGAGTCCTTGGCGGTGCTCCGTGCGCATCAAATGAGGCTGAATCCTTCTAAGTGCTTCTTTAGAGTATCCTCGTGTGAATTCTTGGTTTCATCGTCTCTCAATGAGGGATCGAGACAAACCCGGAGAAGATTAAGGCCTTCATAGACATGACACCGACGCGAAATGTTAAAGATATTTAGAGGTTAACCGAACGACTGGCAGCCTTGTCCCGCTTCTTGTCCAAGTCGGGGGGCAAGTACTAGCCTTTCTTCAAAGCTCTGAGGGGGACAAAAGCAAACGGATTCTAATGGACTGCGGAATGCCAGGCAACCTTCGATGAATTGAAGCAATGCCTAGCCAGTCCACCGTTTCTAATGTCGCCTAAGGACGGAGAGGAGCTATACCTCTACTTGACAGTGTCGAAGGTGGCCCTTAACTCTATCATCATATGCCAAGACTCTGACTCTCAGCGGTCAATTTACTATGTAAGTACGACGTTGACCGGCGCAAAAATGCGCTATCCATGTGCAAAGAAGTTAGCCTTGGCACTTGTCTTCTCCACCCGAAAACTGAGGCCTTACTTCCAAACTCATCGCAAAGTTGTTCTAACCGACCAACAAGTAAAAGCACACTCTAAAAACCTAACGTTTCTAGACGGTTGGTAAAGTGGGTTATCGAATTAGGAGAATACAACATTGAATTTTGACCTAGACCAGCTATCAAAGGGCAGACTTTCGCTGACTTTATTATTAAGACCACGACATTAATTACAGATGAACAAATCACCGAGGAAGCAGAACGAGACGGGGAAGAGCCGGAGTGGGTCCTTAATGTAAACGGATCGTCTGTGGACTCAGGTAGTAGAGCCGAAGTGGTCTTGAGGACCCTTGATGGGTTTGAGATGAAATACTCCCATAGACTCGACTTCTCGGCCACCAACAAAATTGCCGAGTACGAAACTCTGTTGGCCGGGTTAAGACTAGTCAAAGAGTGCTCAGCCAAACTACTGACCATCTATAACGACTATAAACTGGTTGTCAATCAGGTCAGTGGGAGTTTCGAAACATGTAATGAACTAAGAATTAGAAGGCCGACCAACTTGCCAGGGTAGCGGCAGTCGAAAACCCAGAACAACACTCGATGGACATACTAAAAATCCTAAGCACTCCCAGCACTGAGGAATAGGAAGCCATTCAAATCTCCGACATGGAAACCTGGATGATGCTTTACCAGAGATACCTGGTGAATAGAGCTCTGGCAAACAATGTGGACGAAGCCAAGCAGATCAAGAAGGCGGCTGGCTAGTATATCATAGTCGACGGACGGCTATATCGCCGTGGCTACTCGACTCCGTACCTCTGATACCTTACTCCTGAGGAGGCCAACTACGCTATAAGCGAAATCCACATTGGGATATGCGAATCACACATCGACGGTAAAAACCTGACGTTTAAGATCATACGTTAGGGCTACTACTAGCCAACGATAAAAAAAGATGCCCTCGACTTCGTGAAGAAGTGTAAAAATTGTCAACTCCACGGTAATTTTCACCATCAACCGCTCGCTAAGTTAAGGACTCTTCAAGCTCCTTGGCTTTCGCACAATGGAGGTTCGATATTCTTGGCCCATTTTTCATTACTATTGGGCAAAGGAAGTTTATCATCACTGACATCGACTATTTCACCAAGTGGATTAAAGTCGCCCTGTTGGCCAAGATCACCGAATACAACGCTTTAGAATTCGTCCGTCAGAGCATAATCATTAGATTTGGTATTCTCGATATCATAGTGACTGACAACAAAACTCAATTCTCTAGTAAATACTTTACCAAATATTACACCAGTCTAGACATCAGATTGGTCCACACTTCGGTAGCATACCTACAAGATGGATAAGTGGAGGTCACAAACCGCACGCTACTCCATGGTTTGAAGGCCAAGTTAGAAGACGTAGGGGGCTCTTGGGTCAATGAACTACCCTCCGTCCTATCGTCTTATCGGACGACTCCAAAGGAAGCGGCTCGCAAGATACCCTTCAGTCTCTGGTACGGGATTTAAGCAGCAATTCTGGTTGAGATTGGACTTCTAAATCTTAGGGTTGAGTCCTTTGACCCACAAGGTAACTCTTAGAAAATTCGAAAATACCTAGACTCGCTAAAGGAAGCTCGCGATGCTGCCAGACTACAGACAGCGGTCTACCAACAACGAGTCGCACGCTATTACAACAAGAATGTAAAAGCATGACACTTCGAAGTTCGGGACTTGGTCTTACGAAGTATCGAGGTTACGGGCAATATCTCCAACCGGAATAAACTTCTCCGAATTGGAAGGCCCTTTTCTAGTCTCCGCTATTCTATAAAATGGAGTATACAAACTCCGGACCCAAAACGGCAAGTTGGTTCTACAGACATGAAACACAATCCACCTCAAGCACTACTTCCAATAAAGGCACAGGTAGTTCGTCCATTTGTATGCTTGCACATATTGTTTATCATTTATAAAAGAATATTTTTTTATTTGCACTGTGTACTTTTTCATATGCATGTGTGTCTACTTGTAGGGTTATACGACCTAGACTGTTTATTGGGTCTGATCACTCCCTTGTGGGAAATCCAACTAACTAGTTTGTCATTTGAGAATTTTTAGAGAGCAAACGACGGAATTCATTTGGTGGAGTGGAAGTCCGGAGAACAGTGGACGGTCAATGGAGATTGACTGACGAATGGCCAGCTGTAAATTTCGGTCAATTGGAGGTTAACCAGCTAACGGGCAGCAGAAGACGGTCAACGGGGGATGTTAATCGGATGGCAGTAAAAGACGGTCAACGAAGATTGACCAATTGAATGCTGAAGATGGTCAATGAGATGTTGACCGGTTAGGAGAGGAATCCAGTCAATAAAAAGTTAACTGACTGAGTAACGGGCCATGAAATACCTCGGACCGACAAAGAAAATTCTTAGTGTCAGAATTATTCGCGACCGAGAGACAGAGAGACTATGGTTGTCTTAAGAAAGCTACATTGAGAAGGTACTCCAACGGTTTAACATGGACAAGCCTAAACATGTCAGCATTCCATTAGCAAACCACCGCACGCTGAGCAGTCGCCAATATCCATCATCGGACGAAAAGAAGGCATACATGAGAGACGTTCCGCACTCCTAAGCCATAGGAAGCCTGATGTATGTCCTGGTATGCACAAGGCCAGACATAGCACATGCTATAAGTACAATTAGCCAGTTTCTATTAAACTCAGAAAAATAGCACTGGTCCGCGGTTAAGTGGATCATGAGATACATCGGAGGAACTTCCAAGAAGTGCTTGTGTCTTGGAAGTGACGAGCCTCAATCGGTGGGCTACTCGGATGCTGATATGGTGGGGGACATCAGCAGTCGCAAGTCCACTTCGGGATACTTAGTAAAGTTTGTCGGAGGTGCAGTTTTCTAACATTCTAAGTTGCAGAAGTGCGTCGCCCTTTCTACTACAGATGCCGAATACATTGTCGTGATAAAAGCTTGTAAAAGATGTTGTGGATGAAGAAGTTCATTTAAGAACTAGACCTTAGACAAGAAAAGTATGCAGTACTTTGTGATAGTCAAAGTGTCATACATTTATACAAAAACTCCTTATTTCATTTCAGATTGAAGCATACCAATATTCGATATCATTGGATGAGAGACATACTTGAAGCTGGTCTACTATTACTGAAGAAGATTGGCAGTGAAGAGAATGGTGTGGACATGATGACCAAGATTCTACCGAGAGAAAAGAATGAAGCTTGTTGTAAGCTAGCTGGGCCAATGGACTTAGCTTTCCCACCGTCGTGAGGAAAAGTTTGTTACGAGAGTGCCAATGGACTTAGCTTTCCCACCGTCGTGAGGAAAAGTTTGTTAGGAGATCACTCTCGTATGAAAATCTTAATAACTGGAGGACTCAGACGGAGTTCATGGACTGCGCACCGGATAAGCAGAAGAAATTTTGACAACTTCGTTGATCGAAAATAATTGGACGAACAACAATGACCGGTCAATATGTTGACCGACGAAAGCCATAAACTGCCCTACTTTGTTGAAAGATCCCTGAAGGACTGTAGACCGGTCTCCTAAGGGAGTGGCGGTCATGTGGGAAGGACGGTCAATCGGCGTTGATTGGCCTTGTGAAGAACGCGGGCATTGGAATATTGGCCATTCGCCAAGGAATCAAGAAAGGTGCTAGCTCAGAAAATCTTTTAAGCGTATGTGATCTCAGACGGTTATGTAGGAGTCGTTTTTTGTATAGAGTATATTCATATTATTGGTAAGGACAGATTTTATCGGTAAATAAAGAATATTCCTCAAATTTATTAAATATTGGCGCCTGTATTGCTTTAAGAGTGTGAGAGGCACTGCGGGTGTAAAAAAAAGGTAAAAAATTAGAGAGAATAAAAGACAGGGAAGAAAAGAGAGAGAACTGTGAGCAAAACGAAGTGTGCTCTTTGTATTACTTGTGCTATGTTCTACGGTCTTCTTTCTCTTGTGCCAGTGTAATTGTAGGATATTATTTTTAACCTCACACATAGTGAAATTGATTTGTGGACGAATGTCCCGTAATTTTTCCCTTACTTGATAAGTGTTTTCCACGTAAAAATTTGTGTGTTCATCTTCTTCTTCCTCATTCCTTTACTGTGTCTGTTTGTGTGTGGAGTTCGGCGTTCTGCTGTTCGACCGATCATGCCTCTTTTGCGCCTTTAAGTGAAAAATTAGAGTGAGTGAAAGACAAGGAAAAAAAGAGAGAGAATTGTGAGCAACTGTCCGACCGATCATGCCTCTTTTGCGCCTTTAAGTGAAAAATTAGAGAGAGTGAAAGACAAGGAAAAAAAGAGAGAGAACTGTGAGTAAACAAAGTGTGCTCTTTGTATTACTTGTACTCTGTTCTACGGTCTTATTTCTCTTGTGCCAGTGTAATTGTGAAATATTATACCCAGCCTCACACATAGTGAAATTAATTCATGAACGAATATCCTGTGATTTTTCCTTTGCTTGTTAAAGATTTTTCACGTAAAAATTCGGGTGTTCATCTTCTTCTTCCTCATTCCTTTACTGTGTTTGTTTGTGCGTGGAGTTCGGCGTTCTGCTGTCCGACTGATCATGCCTCTTTTGCGCCTTTAAGTTAAAAATTAGAGAGAGTGAAAGACAAGGAAAAAAAGAGGGAGAACTGTGAGCAAACAAAGTGTGCTCTTTGTATTACTTGTACTCTATTCTACGGTCTTCTTTCTCTTGTACCAGCGTAACAGTGAAATATTATTCCCAACCTCACACATAATGAAATTAATTCGTGAACAAATATCCCGTGATTTTTCCTTTGCTTGTTAAGGGTTTTCACGTAAAAATTCGTGTTTTCATCTTCTTCTTCCTCATTCCTTTACTGTGTTTATTTGTGCGTGGAGTTCGGCGTCCTGCTGTCCGACCGATCACGCTTCTTTTGTGCCTTCAAGTGGTATCAGAGCTAGATGAGATGAGCCTAGGGCCGAAAAAAGCTACTTGCAGAGGGTGCTAACCGAAAAGGGCTATATGTGGAGATGCTGGCCTGCTATCGGAGTGGAGTGAAGTATCACAGAGGGAAGCCGCTGAGTGAAGTGCCACAGAAGTGCAGCCGTCGAGGTCTGCAGCAGTCGAAGTGTATCTGGTGTCATCGTGAAAAAGTTTGCTATTTAGTGTGAAACTGGATGGAATGATAAAAAGTACAGCGGAATCAGCAGGGCCAAGGACAGAGCTGTGTAGGGCCAAGGACGGAGCTATGCAGGACAAAAGGGTGGAGCCAGCAGGGCCAACGGCGGAGGGCCAAGGGCGGAGCTAAGAGAAACCAGCAAGGCCAATGATAGAGCCAGCAGAGCCAACGACGAAGCTGCGGTGGTGAAGGCAAGAAAGAATGATTCGATCGCGGGGAAGAAACTGAAGGGGAGTTGGAGTACTCCAAGTTCAATAGGGCGGAAGAATATTTCATTATGCAGAGGCTAATGCAGGATTCCCAGTTGAGGGGAAGCTGCCGGAAGGCAGCCGATGACGATCGCCGGGTAAAGGTGAAGGTGTTCCCCACAAGGTCGTGAGGGGAAGTTTATTGGGTTTGGTCACTCCCTTGTGGGTAACCCAACAAATTGGTTTGTCATCGGAGGATTTTCGGAGAGTAAATGATGGAATTCGTTTGGTGGAGTAGAAGTCCGAAGAACAGTGGATGGTCAATAGAGATTGACCGAGGAATGGCCAGCTGTAGATTCCGGTCAACTGGAGGTTGACCGGCTGACGGGCAGCAGAAGACGGTCAACGGAGGTTGACCTGATGAATGTTGAAGACGGTTAATGAGATGTTGACCGCTTAGAAGAGGAATTTGGTCAACGAAAAATTGACCGGCTGAGTAACGGGCCATGAACAACCTCGAACTGGCGAAGTAGATTCTTGACGTCAGAATTATTCGCGACCGGGAGGTAGGGAGACTATGGTTGTCTCAAGAAAGCTACATTGAGAAGGCTCCAACGGTTTAACATGGACAAGTCTAAACATATCAGCACTCCACTGGCAAACCACCACAGGCTGAGCAGTCGCCAACGTCCATCGTTGGATGAATAGAAGGCATATATGAGAGGCATTCCGTACCCCTCAGCCATAGGAAGCCTGATGTATATTCTGGTATGCATAAGGCCGGATATAACACATGTTGTTGGTGACACTGATATGAAATCATCCGCGGATATGACTGAGTGCACAGTAACATCCAGAGATATAGGTTATGCACAGTAAAGGCCGAGGATATGGGATGTTTGAGGTCGTTGTTACTACCTGGAGACCAAGGAACGTCGGAGTACTCTTGTGATGGCCAAAGAGTGCAGATAGTCCAGAGACTTGACTGCAACAATGACTGAGGACGTCATGGACAGCTAGCAGTAATTTGTGGACAGTTGACTCTACAGAGCATGTGGCAGACCTGCAGTGTGTACGTCGTTTGTGAAAGCGGCAGGTTATAGAGTTAGTGGACAAAGTTATTGGCAGGTTACAGAGCAGGTAGCAGGTGTTTGTCCATACACAATCAACCTATTGGTTGAAGGTCTCCGGGCAAATTATTATATATACATGCATGCTAGGCATACAGTGGTGTGTGGTATGTGAAAACCACCAATGGTGTGGTAGCACCAGTGGCAAAAGGAAAACCACCCAGTGTGTGGGTGTGTGAAGACTCCCAAGGTGTGGGTTGCACCAGGCTGGTGTGGGAAACAATACCAGGGGGGTTTTGTGCCGACCGCATGAGTGTGGTGCCGTTTCACCAATACTTGTAAAATAAGAGAGCAGAAAGTATCACAGTGAGGAGAGAAAGAGTAGAAGAAAGAGAGAGAAGTGAGTGAAACACAAAGTGTGAGACCTTTGTATTCTAGCACTCTGTTATTCAGTTTTTACCTCTAGGGCTTGTGTAACCAAGGTGGTTACTTGTATTCTGTCTCTAAGTTTGTGTAACCATTTTACATAGTGGATTTATTAGTGAATTTTATATATCGTAATTTTTTTCTTAGTTAAGAAGGAATTTTCACGTTAAAAATAATGTGCATCTCTTATATTCCTTATTCCTACTAAATGGTTGCTGACAATAACGGGGGGTTTGAGTATTCCGCTACTACCGGATCGAGTGGATCCGGGTGTCGAACCCCAACAACTGGCCCTAAGTCGGGCGGGTTTTCACCCGCTCGTAACTAGACCCTGATCATTCAGGCGGCCTATAAGCAGTCGTAACTAAACTCTGGTCATCCATGCGGCCCATAAGCTGTCGTAACGAAACCTTGGTCATTCAGACGACCCTAGGCAGTCGTAATTAAACCCTGATCATCCAGGCGGCCTATTAACGGTTAAATTAAACCTTGGTCATCCAAGTGGCCCATTCGCGATCAAAATTTTAGGGGGCTTAAATAGCACACGCGACAACCTGCAACACAAGGAGATAGCATGTCAGTCAGTGACGGTCGACAGCAGCAAAAGGACTCCATCCAAAAGCCAGCCGCCCAAATTTACACTTAGGCAGCACCACCAAGCCTCTACTCATGAGTAAAGAACAGGCTTGACCTGATATCAGGGTTCACCTTGATGTCTTTTCTTGGACTTAAGTCCATCAGAAAACGCCACTAACGTCTCAAGAAAAGCAGACGGCCAACTTGCGTGCAACGCACCATCTCAGCAGAATAACGCAACAATGATAATTGAGAAACGGCTACTAAGGTAAAGACGCTAAATATCAGTAAAATAACCATTGTATTGATTTTATGTGTTCATAATTTCAACAACTGCAAAAAATAAGAGTACAAAATCTACAATGGAGGCGGCAATGGCCCCTGACCGCTTCAGGGCTATCCCACAAGGTTCTCACGATGTTGGGCAGAATAGTTTGCTGGGTCAAGAAATTTAATTGGAAAGCTAGGGTCAACCAGCCGTGCAATACGTCGACTGAGGTTGACACCTTCCCACACTCATGCCCATAACATCTCGGAGATCTCATGGGGACATATACGAGTTGCCAACTCATTCTCCAGCGATGTCAACTGTCCCGATAATTGGTCAATGAGCCTCACCGCCCAATCAACTTCCTCTCTTAGCTGGGCATTCTCCTCCTTCAGCCTAACGTTTTCCTCCTCCCGGGTCGACACCACAGTTTGAAAGGCAGCCATGTCATCCAGGTGTTCCGTCTTAAGCAGCTCCATCTCCTCCTCAAGCCAGGAAATCTCTCTGTCACGATCAAAGATCACCATGTCCCTTTGGCGCAACCCCTTGCTAACTACAACAATTATTTTTCCCCCTACAAAGACCAAAAATGTTAAGTAATAGTAACGGAGAGAAAAATGAGAAGGAAAGTTGCGAAGGTTTACCTGCCAGACTTTACGCTCTTGCCGCACTAGCCTGCTGCGAGACCTTGGCCCTGGCTATGGGGGACTGGAAACAGAAATCTTCTTAACAAGCCCAGCAGTGGCCCCCGCCGTAGACTCCTCCGGCAACTCCGTAGTCAAGCCCACCACCTTAGCAAGCTCACCTACGGTAGGCACCTCTGTCAACACAACACTGGCGCCAATCGCCTTTTGAGGCTCACCAGTAGCAGGCACCTTAAGTAATCCAACGGCCTGTGTAGCAAGAGGTTCTGCAGGTACCTCCAGGAACTCTTCAACCGCTGGCTCCTCAGGCAATCTAACAACCCGCTCAGCTAAAGACTCCGTAGGTGAGTCCGACAGCACCACCAGGTGCTCCGACTGTGGCAGAACAAGAATGGGGCTGTTCACAGCAGAGCGCAACCTAGCCCTATACGCCTCCACTGCAGTCTCAACTCTGCCTACTCCGGAACTATCTCCAACTCCAATAAATCGGTCAGCCACAACATAGTCTAGCCCCTAGGAAGAAGAAGAAAGCATCACCGTCGTCACCTTCATCTACCTTGGACTACTAGGATCTTCTTTTGTGAAAGGTGCGCCGGTAGACCCGATCATAAGGGCCCCAACCTTCCTCTTATTGGAAGGCACCCTCATCTTCTGCGCCAGAGAAGGCGGTCCCCACCATGCCTTCTTGGCCTCATCGTGAGAAACCAAATGATCTCTTCGAAACTCTAAGAGGTGGCCCTCCACTAGCTCCAGAAGCGGCCCTCCGCGACAATCTCCTTGTCAGTGGATGTCCCAGTATAAATGTCGGGCACCCTGCCCCAATTTCTGACCATGGGCCAGGTCGAATCAACATGAATATAAAATAATCAGTTCTTGTAGTTCTTCAGGGAGTCATATATAGCGTTGCTGATTCGAAGTCTTCATGGGGATGGGACACCCACTCTCCGCCCTGGACGAATTGGAATATCACTCTAACTGCTCCCGTCGTCAACAACTTTGAATGATGGTGAAGAAAGATGCAAAGCGTACGCAAATAACGCACCGCATTGGGATGGAGCCGTGATATGGGGATCTGAAATGCAGTTAGAATATCCAGTAGCTTGTCAGGAACTTGGAGGCGTAACCCACTCCTGAAGTGGGCCTCATAAACGGTGATTCAACCCTCAGGAGGAGAGCACGGCCTGTGTCCCTCGTCCGGCATTCTGAACACGATCGACTCAGGGATGTTGTACTTGACGTACAGCTCTCTCACTTCACTGCCTTAATAACTGAAGCAATTTGGGTTACAAAAGGCGTTATGAAAATAGAAGCAAGAAGGTGGTAGAATACTTAGAAATTTTCAGGAAGGAAAACTAAAGGAAAAACATGGGAAATTTAAAAAGTAACATACGGACAACTTGAAGGAATGTGAACGCCGGAGAAGGAGAACCTTCTCGTAAACGTGCGCCCATCATTGCTGACACATGTCGCTTCCTAAACGGACGTAGTCGAATCAGATCCCCTGGCACATTAATTATCGAGATTGCAAATTCACTGCGTACAAGCACGTGGCCAACTTTTTAACTGACAGTCCGGTGACACAGTGGCACGTTGTTTCAACTCCCACCAATTCTTCGAATTTTGGCCTAGCCGTCAACAAATCCGGTCAATACTTCCTTAGAAGTTCTCCGAATTTTCGCTCAGACGATCAACAAATTCGGTCAACGCTTCCTTAGAAGTTCTCCAGATTTTGGCCCAAGCGGTCAACAAAATCCGGTCAATTGTTCATTAGAAATTCTTCGAATTTTGGATTAGACGGTCAATGAATCCGATCAGCTCTTCCTTTGCCAGTTCTGTGGATTTTGTCCTAGATGGTAAATAAATCCGGTCAATGATCTTCTAAGCTAGCTTTGCCATTTTTAACTTTGCGGCCAGCAACTGTTAGCAACACGATCAACAAACCAAGTTGCCTCATACAGGTAACCTAGCCACTCGCGATCCATCCTAAACATGCTGGAGGTCGGAGTCCCAGACCACCATCATGAGGGGCTAGTGATGAGTACGCTTATAATGGGCTGACTTAAGAAGGAGGAATAACCCAAATCCACAATGGCCCATCTGCGCCTGAATAATTAACGCTCACCGTTGACCGGACGAAATGCTAAGTCAGTCAAGAGAAACCCAAGAGCAGGACGGACCACTTTCTCTTGAGACGGTCAACGTTTTCGTTGACCGAAAGTAGGACCAATCGCCCATTTGAAGACCAGGCCTCAAATAAGCCAAGCTGGCGCGACCGTTCACGACCAGCAACCGTCTTTTCCCTTGATTTTGCGTTCTTCACAGAAGGCAATATCGATTGTAATGGTCATCAGTAGATTCAACGCGCATTCCTGAAAGAAAGCGCCAGAATCATTCTCCTGTCTACAGAAAACCCTAACAGTTACATAACGCCGAAAGAAAGTAATCAAGGCAACGATCGTTACTGTCATAAAAGCTCTACGCCAGAAAAGACAGTGATCCCAATAAAGTGTGGGAATCAAGCCCTTCAACACAATAAAAGCATCACAGCCCAACGACTATAAAAGGTCATAAAGTCCTCACTCTAAGACACGATCTAAGTTGCACACAAAAGCTCATATGCTTTCAAACTGCAAACGCTCTCTCACACACACTCTCTCTA
>JAODPA010146715.1:0-15342 GCA_025585075.1 Nepenthes mirabilis
CGAGGGGTATCATGGATGGTATCGGCATGCTACGGGTACAGCCTCTGGGAGGACTGTAGGGGTAGTTGGATACCATGGATGACCTCGTTGTACTTACCCAGCCGTTGGGGGCGTAAATACGCGGCCTTTGGTTCACGGTGGCAGAATAAGATCCAAGGAGATTCTTGTTATCTCGTACAGTTGTGACCTCAATTTGAGCTGATAATCAAATTCTTGATATTTCGTACAGTGAGTCAAGAGGGATGCTTATAACCTAGTGACTATCGTAGAGGATGATATCTGAGATATCATTGGCGAGGGGTATCGGAGGTGGTATCGGCAGGCTACGGGTACAGCCTCTGGGAGGACTGTAGGGGTAGTTGGATACCATAGATAACCTCGTTGCACTTACCCAGCTGTCGGGGGCGTAAATACGCGGCCTTTGGTTCACTATGGTAGAATAAGGTCCAAGGAGATTCATTGTGATATTTCATTATTGTTGATATCTCGTGAGTTTGGGATTCGGTTGAATCTATGAGTTATATTTTGTAAAATCCATTGATCAGATTTTACGTCATTCGGATGTTGGTGGAATCTATGTTGTTTATCAATATTGATGTTCAGGTCGTTCACGCTGACATACGGACCGGGGAAATCCCCAATCATCCTTGATGTCGGATTCCAGGGGATTACCGTTGGTTATTGGCACTCTTATTGTTTTTGGATGTGCGGGTCTTGTGGGACCTACTTTGCTTAGAGTCATATTTACGACGTGTTGTAATTTTCTCGGATATAGTAGATAGTTAGAGTGAAGTGAAGACTTGGTAGTTGGTATCCGAGATTATTATTGTTATATACCGTTTTTGATTATTATCACTTGCTGGGCTTTGGCTCACCCTTGCGTTTTATTGGCTCCAAAGTAGACAGGTTGACTTAATGCTCGAAGGGATCGCGTGAGTATATTCCAGGCAGAGGTGATCTCAGAGATTGAGGTTTTTCGGATAGAGACTTAAGATCTTGGTAGTTTTGTTACTGTTTAACTTTTAGTAGATTTCTCTACGAGGATTGATGTTTTGACATTGAGGTCATGTATTGTAGTTATTTGTCATTATTATGGATGTTCATATGATGATGTATTTATGATGATTAGTCCGAGCTCGGGTCGCTACACGTTCTCTCGCATCGTTTGCTAGTACGACCTACTAGCCTTGGTCCGCAAAGATTGAAGTAAATTGATTAAGCATGTTCAAATGGTAACTAAAGGTTCCAAAATATGATGAATGGCAAATCGATACCTCCAAATGAAGTTTCATTGTATTTCATGTTTCTTCACAATTTGATAGTGACGTATGATTTCACTTGCTGAGTTGTACGAGCACGCTTGCTATTTTCTCCTCCCAGGTGATAGTGATAAAATGGCCCCTGAATAAATAGAACAAGAAAAGGGATCTGCTTAAACAAAGTCGAATGTCAAAAGCCTGGAGATTAGTTACATCCCTATTAAGCTTCCGCAGGTAACTAAGTATTTAGTTCTGCTTCCGCATTTCATTTGGGTATATAGAGAACTTGTGGCATCTCTCTTGAGCTAACGTGGTATTTAAATATACCATGCTAGAGCCACAAATTTTATGTGGCTTTTGGATCCTGTGATATGCTGGAATTATGATACTTATATTGATTTATTGACGGAGGGGTTAATGAGAAGAAAAATAACCTGGTCCGTCACAAATACAACCTGCAGAAGAGTGACAACCATAATATACAAGAAACAAAAATTATCCATCCATCCATATATACCGACATGGCATGATAATATGGAAATTTTCTGTGTTGTACAAAAATGAACTAAATCCTCGAGCTCCTTACAAAATTAGGTCTCCTAACTCGTCTCTCTGGCTTACTCGCTCTCGTGGGGCATCAAAGCATTGTCATCTGAAAAGAGAGAGAGCAAGGGTGAGCATATCGCCCAACAAGCGTAAACATACGTCACTAACCGAATATAGATAAACAGTAATGACAATAATGGGATGGAGAAGATCACATTGATTTCAAATAAATGGGAGCATAATTAACATTTGATACGCTTTTACATACTTTTATTATTTCCATTAATCTTTGCGGACTAGGGCCAGTAGGTCGTACTAGCAACAATGGGAGAGAACGAGGAAATGATTATGATACTCCACATGATCTAAGGCCGTGAGAGCTTATTCTTAGACCCAACCAGGGGGTCATCTACATAGCATGCTTGTAGACGGGCCCGATAAATGCCCCATTTTCCCGAGGTACCAGGGCAGTTCCTCATTCTTCCACAATAGTATCCTAAGACGTGACACGAACATCACCCGCTCACACAAGCGACTAGAATACGCGTCCAAAGTATTTTTTGGGTTTCTACCGAGATAGACGTGTCAAACCAGAGAATACTATCCAATGAACATAAGTCCATGGTCCTAGTTTCATGATTCTATTTCCATCTCCATTTGAGGGAAAGTCCGCCATATCCAATTTTCCATATCTCCCGCCATTTGGGAGGTTCCATCATTCACATATCATATTGTGGACTTCCCTCCGTTTACTCGCTTTGTTCTTATCTCACTTTGAAACTCAAGCATTTTTAGCGATTCAATTATACATATGATTACCAAAGTTCATGAGAGATTGGAAGTTCTTACCATTGATGAGCCAATATCATGTCCGGCGGAGCCCGTTGCATTGCAATCGATACACAAATTCGCAATTTCAAGCTTACATTCCAATATAATCAGTTAGATATACTTCTTATAACAATTAATCAGGGTGGAAGCATGCAAATTACCCATTATACCTCGGTTAAACAGTAACAGTGGTGTTTTAGAGCCTTCGGACGTCATTAACGGGTCAGTTCTTGTCCGATCGAACGTCCGGTCGATACGTATGCATACTTAGGACTTGATAATTCATATTTTGGAGTCATTTTGACGTTTATTCAAGGAGAAAATAGAGGGACCCAAATAAGCTACGGGATTAGGGTTTGGTGGTACCAAGTCAAACAATTCGAACAACAGATTGAACAAATAATTGCATATTCATGGAACATAAATCATGGGTTGTACATTTTATACATTTTGGGTGGGTATCGAAATGATAATACCCGATGGAGAACGAATAAAGATTAAAAGAGAGCAAATAGTGAGTATGAGAATACTTATCTCGACGTGTGCTATCACTTTTATAACTGGCTTTCGGACGGATTCGAACTCTACGCCTTGATCTCCTTCTTTCTCTCTCTAAGATCAGTGTTCTCTCTCTCTCTTCCTCTCCAGAGAATTCTGGAAAATGTGAAAAAAATGAAGAAACGCGAAGCAAATCGCGTTTTTATACTTGTCAGGGCGCTCGAGTGCCTGGCAAGCGTGGCCTGCGCTCGAGCTCACACAGGCGCTTAGCGGGTAGGGGAGCTACTGGTTTTTACGCTCGAGCAGAGCTCGAGCGCGCAGCAGGCGCAACCTACTGGCGGCACTTCAACAACAAAATCCCAAGATTTTTCACCAAGTTTCTTCCAATGATAATATTTAACCATCCAGTTGTGACGGACCGGCCTTATTTCAACATAAAGTCGCCGTCAAGTCTTAACAAGATAATTAATAAATAAATATTAATGGACATAAAAATTTAACTTCTCTTTTACACCGGATTGATTGATGCCGAACTGCATGAGCTGGCCATCCAATTCTAATTTCACACCAGGCCGGCCAACCTTAAGGTTAGCCGGACTTGAAAGTCTAAGATGCTTACTAAACTTCTCAATATCATTAACCAAAAAGAAATCACGGAAACATACTAACAACATCCATAGAGTCTTAAACAGCGGAATCATTTACAAGTCTTCTCAAAACATAGAAAGGAAAAAAATGAATTAAGCTCTTCATAGATCAGCTCCGATCATCCATATCGTCTGGCTACTTCATATAGCCTTACTCAACATCGTCCTCCATAAGCCTTTCTTCAACTGAAAATAGCAAGAATGAGCAACAAAGCCCAGCAAGATACTCACAAGTAGAAAACATAACATATATATAAGCGGATCAAAATAGAGTTTCATAACAAATCTTAGCATGCGAAAATCATCATATCGTTTCCTCTTTAGTTCGGAATTTCCTTATTCTTTTTCTTATTTCTTGTATTCAGAAAACTCATAAAAACCATTAGAAATTCTTATCATCTTTTAGGGACCGGACGGGAGTGGACAATATCGAGGACGGGTTATGTGTAACCCCACAACCTAAGGCCGTATCCCCTCATTATGCTCCCCGGGACAGAAGGTAATGCCTTTAACCCGGCATACGGGGTAGTAGTCCAAAAGTCTTATGCCACCAAAAGTTCCCTCCTATGGCCTAGGAGGCAATCCTCGAGTGTCACTCCAATATCCTTCATCCATCATTAAAGTAAGTTTAATGGAAACTCTGTTCATAGTTCATATCTTTTAATGGCCATCCATCATAGTTCAAAAGTTGGAAGTCATAGAGTTCCACTTGCTGTCCGGATTACATGTATTTTTCTTGTTCTTATAGCCTTTAACTTCATCAGCGAAGTCCGTATAACCTTGCCTTTAATCATCTTAAGCCGAAGTCGTTTTCTTAAAAGAAACAAAGTTCAAAAATCGGAGCTCGTTTTTAACAAAAGTCGTAGTTCAGAAATTGGAGTTCTTTTTCATTTAAAATCCGAAGCTCTAAAAGCCAGAGTTCTTTAAAATCCGGAGCTCTAAAATAAATGGAGTTCTTCTTCAAAAGGCGAAGTTCTTTTCTCAAAAGACGGAGTACTTTTCTCAAAAGGTGGAGTTCTTCTTCAAAGGCAGGTTTCTTTTCTCAAAAGGGCGGAGTACTTTTCTCAAAAGGCGGAGTTCTTCTTCAAAGGCGGGGTTCTTTTCTCAAAAGAGCGGAGCTCTAACACCGGAGTGATCTTTCCTTAAAATTCGTAGCTCTAAAATCGGAGCGATTTTTCTTTAAAAGGACGGAGTGCTTTTTCATCAAAAGTTCGGAGCTCTTTTTCTTAAACGAACGAAGTGCTCTTTAAATGGACGGAGTGCTTTTTCATCAAAAGTCTGGAGCTCTTTTTCTTAAACGGACGGAGTGCTCTTTAAAAGGACAGAGTGCTTTTTCATCAAAAGTTCAGAGCTCTTTTTCTTAAATGGACGGAGCGGTCTTTAAAAGGACGGAGTGCTTTTTTATCAAAAGTCCGGAGCTCTTTTTCTTAAACGGACGGAGTGCTCTTTCTTAAAAAGGACGGAGCTCTTTTTTCTTAAATGGGCGGAGTACTTTTTCTTCAAAAGGGCGGAGTTCTTTTAATAAGGCGGAGTTCTTTTTTTTAAACATGCAATTATCAAAGTTCAACAAATAATTAGACTTTAAGCAGAACAAAACCAAAACCGAACATCATGAATATCATTAAATCAACGGAACAGAACAAACATCATACATACATAGTTTCATAAGAATATCATATATACTCACGTAGCAAGCATACATAATCATGAACTTTAAAAACAGGGGTGAGTATTCTTGCTTGGGATTCTTCTACTTTGCCTTGATCTTTGCTCTTGCCTAGGTTTCTTCTGCTTAGCCTTAATCTTTTCGCCTCCCTTTACTAGAAATTCTATTATATGCCTTTTTCTTACTCCTCTAGTTCTTATTTATAGGCCTTAGGTCTGATGACTATTAATGATTGGCAATACAATGGGAATGTTTCATTATTAATGATTGGCAATCCAAGGGGAAATATTTTTTATTTATGGCTTCTACATTTCCTAAAAGTTTCCTTATTAATTAGATCATTTATGGTTTTATATTTCCAAGGAGTTTATTAATTCTTAGTTAACTGAATCTAACGGGATTTAGATTTCTTAATTAATTCCTAGTTCATTGAACTTAACAGGGTTTAGCTTTCTCATGTAAACACATTCAATTACTTCTACACGACTTCTGATCAACACCTGTTGACCGGATTATCAACTCTGACTTTCCCATAATCTACTCCAACCTCAAATACACAAAGTCACTCTGTCCTTTAAGACCAGTTCGGCCTTATAATGTACTCCGGCCCTTAATGGAACAAAACCCGATTTTAAAACATGTTCGAGGCTAGTTTTGCTTTTCTTTAAAGTGGCTAGTCTTGATAATGATGGAGCCGGACTTGTTTTGCACCACGGAAAAACCGAACTTCTTTTATACTAAGGGACAAGCCGAACTTCTCTTTATCAAGTAAAAGCCGGACTCGATTTTCATTAAGGAAATCCGGACTTCTTTTTATCATGCAAGGGCCGAACTTGATTTCATCTTAAGGCCGGTTTACTTTTCTTATTACCTTTTCCGGTCAGCTGGCGTTGACCGGATTATAAGGACTTGATGACTGGAATTTTCGATGTTCTAGAATCTGAACTGTTACATCAATAAGTCTAGTATTATTTATTGTTATGTTGATTGCCTCATGTTAATTATATTTTAGACTCGGAACCTCACAACTACAAGGCATACTAGTCATTATCCTCTCCAACATACTGGGCGTTTTGGTCACGAGCATACCGGGTATTATCTTCTCACACTTCCTACTGGTCATTTTTATTCACCGCATACCATTGATTTTCATTAAAATGCATACTCGTTATTTTCTTTCAGTCATACTGGTCATTCCTTTACAAACATACTGGTCATTTTCTCTTACAGCATACCGGTCACTTTCCTTACTCATATCGGGCTTTGCATCATTCTTGCATTTTCCATATAAAATTATATCGGTTATTTGCCTTATACTGGCAATTTACTTCTATACTGGCAAAATTCTTAAACTGGCAATATCCCACCCGTCATTTTTAGCCATACCGGGTAGAATGCACATGCCGACAATTTTGCTCATACCGGTTATTTTTTCATTCCGGGCTAACTACCCATACTGACCATTATATTCTCAAAGTTCCTACCGGTCATTTTCATTCACAGCATACTGGTCACCAGCTGCATACCGGTCGAGCATACCGATAATTTTATGTAAACCAGTCATTTTGTTTCATGCTAGGCACATTGTGCATTTTAGTTATTTTTTTACCATACCGGCAAGTTGCATCATTTCTCCCAAAAATGCACCAATCCGGCAAAATGCACTCTTCTAATATTTTTCACCAATCAGGGTATTTTTTACCATGCTGGCATTTTGCACCCGTACCGACAATCGCACCATATCGGCATTTTGCACCCATACGAACATTTGAAACCGATCCTTTTCCTCATAAGTCATACTAGTATTTTACATTACGATCATACCGGTTATTTTATCTCAAAGCATACAGGTTATTTTACCTTACGAGCATACAACCAAGCATACCGGTCGTTTAGCTTCAAGGCATACTAGTTATTCCTCTCCTCAAATTCATACCAGTTGTGTAATCCATTCCAATAATTTCATACTATTCTGGCATTTTGTACAAACCGGCCAATATACCCATTCTGCCCCAAGTATTCATTCCGGACATTTTGGCCATTCTTGGCTATTTTGACCAACCGGCCAAGTTGCCCACACTAGCCAATTGTGTCATTCCGGTCTTTTGTTCTATTCTGATCCTCTTATGCAAAGCCCATTCATCCGGGCAAAATTGCATAATTTTCGGTCAACGCCTCAATATTCCAGTCAACATTATATCATCAATATTTTTGGAATGCCTTAACATTTCAGTCAACATTTAACTCTGTCAATCCACTATTAATCCTGCCGGTCAACTGTTCTTGTCTAGCTATATCCCGCACAAGTCATCGTGCCATATTTTCACAGTCCTCGACCCTTGATATTACTTGCTTTCCCCGGTCCTTTACTACAACAAGATTGTAGTACACCTCCCGAGCGTCGTGTTTGCTCAAATGACTTCCCATTTGTTGTATTTTCTTACTAGTAGTGTCCAAACCTAATCCCCTCAACTATAATAATTTTTTTATAATTTTATTTTACAATAATTAAAAATCAGTATATTACAATTCTCCCATACTTATAGAAATTTCATCCTTGAAATTTAACGAACCTCAAATTCTCATAATCGGGGGTAATCTTATAAATTGCCCAATCATTCCCAAATCACTTCTTAATTAAACGGTTATCCCACAATTTGATCATTTGAATTATTCTAATTCTTATGACTCAATGCGTTCCACCTAATTTTACCAAGTGCTAAGACAAACCAAATTCATTAACTACTTTTTGACTTAGCCCGAAGTCTCAAGTGACTGAAAATTCTTGCTTCAATTTACCCAAAGCCTCGAAAAGAACTATTTCTCCTGTGCCTCAGACTGAACCGTAACATAAATGAGCTCACCACATTTCCGTTGTACTACTTTGATTATTTATTCTTAATACAAGTCATCCAATTGTAACTTATCGCCTCATCCATTTTAACTTGGTCCCTAAGATTCTCTTATTAGATTTAACAAAAATTTAGGCATACACCTCAAATCACAATTAAATATTAAAGTTAAAATACTTCAATTTCTCGTTATTTCGTTAATAAGATGATAAAGTGTCATATCCCAATATATAATTTATAAAAGTAATTCTCATAAATCCTCAAATTGTAGCTAGATTAGATATCATTTCAATATAGTTTTGGGTCATCACCCCAAACCTCAATACTCAATTACTTAACAACCTCAGAATTTCTCTAGTATACTGATGGCCAACTGGTTCGATCCAAATACATTATCTATATTTTTGATGAGTAGGTTGTCCTAATCATCCTAAAATAATACCATAAGGATTTCTTATCCCATTTTCCAAATATTAGGACTTGCTTTCGATTTACCTTTCATATCCCCTACGAAGCACTAAGGCATATTAAGTCAAGGACTCTCAATATTTATTAGTATGAATGCTTGCTTTTCTTAAAAGACGCCGATGTTCCTCTTCAAATCTAATCTTTGGCAATATTATAAGATCATCCTTCCTTTATGATACAACTATTCTGGCCCTTAAAACTATTGAACCATAGCTTCCTATAAATCCTCAAGCAAGGATTTCACCAGCTATCTCCAGCTATGGGTGAAGCAATTTCAACTTATGAGTCCCTCCCCTAGTTGATTCAAGGGTAATCAAAAACATTATAAACTTGCTATGCCCATAAGGGATCACTCAAAGAGTATGGCTAACAATTTTATTCTTAGTTTCTTCAAAGACTACATTTATATGTCCCATTTTTATACTAATCGATTCTAAGTCAAGCACCTTGCGGCTCTACGATCCATAAAGAATATTTGTTAGATCGCCCAAGAGAACTATACTCCCTATGTTGCCTTACACTTATTAATGAGGTCATCTTAGCAGGGACCCGAATATCGCCGAAGGATTCAACCTATAAAATGTCATCAAAGCTATGAAATCCAAACGGCACTTCCGGACTTTGTAGTAGCCATATTATTATCTCAAATGCTGCCAGGACTACAACTTACATTAATCCACAATCAACACGACATGGACACATATGGATTTTTAGAAATCATCTATCCATTCCCTGTGTCCACTAGTCAATTTAAACTTCGAGTAACCAATCATTCAATTATCCACAATTGACCTTATCAGCTGTTTCTACCTCCCTAGAAGTTCTATGGCATTAATAACGACACCTAATCAAAGCTCTTTTAATTTCATACAAAATCCTCAAAAGCTAACATTGATTTCTTCATAACCTTAAGTCACCTTATCATAAATGAATTAGCCTGATCTTTTCCTTTGGGGGAATATTCTCACATAGCTATTTTTTCTCAGTGACCACCAAACGTCTTCAACGGGGTGATCTTGTTTGTTTCGTAATTTAAACACATATTCCCATCATGGCTTGCAGGCATTACGATTCTAATTTTTTATACCTTGACTAAGCAATCATCATTAATATCAAGTCGAGGATAAATTAACTTAGCCAGCCTAACATATCTATGGACTCAAAATGTTTTAGACATCAATATAACAAGCTTAAAGTTCTCAAAAAATTTTACATCATGACATATATTATTCATTCCAGCTCATAGCTCTTTCCTTCCTCTTCTACCGATGGTTAACTTGATCTTCTACCTTATGTGAGGCAGATATTATCTTATCTCTCCCCCCAATAATTGGGTCATTGTGACATTATTTCTCAAGTTTCATACTTCAACTTCAATAGGATCTAAACCACCCAAAACTTAAACACCCAATCACTTACTAAATCGATCACAAAACGATATTCCCAATTTTACTATTCTAAAAACCAACTTCAATTTTCGCTAATCTCAATCCATCTTTTCCACCTTATTTATTATTGTGATGGACTAGGTTATTCTCCTTGAATAACCTCCGTCAAAGATAATAATAAACTAGTATTCCTAATTAAAATTATTAATTTCTGTAGAAAATCGGGTAGAATTCTATTTGTAAATCGAGTATTTGCAAAAATACAAACACCTGTAAATCAACCCTGCACAACAATCTACAACAATCCATAATAAAACTACAAGTCTCAATGCTCAACACGCTCTACAGGATCTAATCGCCACATCATTTTGGGGTGGCACAGACATCATAACTCCAACATAATGAAAGTGGGGAAGGATACCAACTAGGAACCTCGATCATAACCACAATGAGAAAGACCTACGGAAGCATAAAAACCATAATATACAACGAAAATTGATCCATCATTCATTCATGCTAAACATCATTAACCATCACCATACATATTTTATACAGTTTACAAAAGTAGGATCAAAATTTCGATTTCATATACAAAATCAGCTAAGTGCATGTCCCAAGCCATGCTTGCAATATCAGCTGTCTATCTTACTTCTATGGCTTACTCAGTCTCGTCGGACATTAATGTGTTCTCATCTGAAAGATATACAACAAGAGTGTACAGCCTAGCAAATAAAATCATACATCACTAACTATAATAATTAACAGAAAAAATAGTAACTAGGCAGGAAAAACATATAACTTGGATAAAAGGAAGCATACGAGGAGAGGGAACATCTGGGATCATTTGGTTTGCATGTTTGTTCTGGTTACATTCATTCATTTTCATTACTTTCATTAATCTTTACGGACTCGAGCTAGTAGGTCAACTAACCAATGATGTGAGAGAACGAGGAAAGGAATGTGTTTGCCACACATTTAAAAGTCGACTATATTTTAGGTCTGCAACACTCGACCATTAGCTATATTTTAAGTCTACAGCACTCGACCATCGACTATATTTTAGGCCTGTAATACTCGGCCATCTCAATCGCCCCATATCCCCCAGGGACTAGGGCAATCTTCATTCTTTCACAATAGTGTCCTAAAATATACTTTGAACATCACCCGTCCCCAGGAGCGGTCGGAGTATTCCATGGGTTCCCACCGTGATGTACATGGTAAGCTAGAAAGTATTACCCCTATGAACCATGATCCTTGTTTCAAGATTAGTCTTAATCCTTTGAACGGGAATCCACCATTTGCCATATAGCTTTTCCAGTCGAAAAAATCACATTCCCATCATATATCTCCATCCAGGAGACCAAATCCATCATATTGTACTTTGTGGATTCCCTTCCATTTACTTGTTCGGTTCCTTTCTTTCTTTTAAAATTTAAATATTTTAACCATTAAGTTCAACTAGCAAGAGAGTTTGGTTTTACGTACCTTCGTTAGTCAAACACCACCTTAGAGGCCTCCGGGACGCATTCCCTTTCTCCCAGTGCATGATTACACATTACCAGGGCTTATAATTTGACACAAATATTTAGTCATAAGTTCCATGACAATTGAAGAGAGCTAAAGCATGCACATTTACCTTCCATGTTTGGGTGAATAGTGTCAAGCCAGTTTTAGAGGGCTCGGACGCCCCGAACGGGTCGATTCTTGCGGAATCAGACGTTCGATCGATATATACTTACAATTGGGATGCGGGGATTCATATTTTGAAGTCACTTCAACATATTACGAAGGTAGAAACATGCAATTTTCCCTTTTTGTCTTGGGTGAACAGTAACAGTGCCCTTTAAGAGGGCCCGGACACCGTGAACGGGTCAAGACATGCGAGATCGATCATGCAGCCCACATATATATAAATTTGGGATGTGGGGATTCACATTTTGGAGTCAATTTAATGAAATAAGGTGCGAAAATAGAAAACTCCTAATTCCCATAGGTTAGGGTTTAGCGGTAATCCACCAGCCGAATCGGTGAGTAAATCGGACAATAAATAACACAATCCTTGGTCTCAAATCACAGATAGTACATTTTCCATGGTTTGGGTGGGTATTGAGATAAAAATACCCGATGATAACTAAAAAATATCGAAAGGGAAAAGTTAATGAGTATGAGAACACTTGCCTCGACGCATGCTACCACTTTTATAACTGGTTCTTGAGCGGATTCGGACTCTACACCCCGATCTCCTCCTTTATCTCTCTAAAACCGATGATTTCATCCTCTCTTCCTCTCTAGAACCTTCTGAAAATGAGGAGAAATGAAGAAACGGGAAGTAGGTCACATTTTTATACTCGTCGGGGTGCTCGATCGCCAAGCGAGTAAGTGGCGACGCGGCCTCATTGCCAACTTGCGCTCAAGCACGAACAAGGACTCTGCGGGCGGGGGAGCTACTAGTTTTTGGCGCTCGAGCTCAGCTCGAGCCCGCAGCAGGCGCGGCCTGCTGTTTGCGCCAATGCATTTTGTGCTCGAGCATAACAGGCGCAATCTGCTGGCAGTGCTTTAGCGGTCCACAACCCGATTTTTCTTCCGATACACATATTCATTCGTTTAATAGGTCTAGTATTTATTATTATCACATTGATTTCCTCATATTTATTATAGTTTTAGACCCGAAACCTCACAACTATACTTACTAGGTTGACTAAGCATCCTTTCTTAGTGAATTACTAGCCTGAGAACCTCAACACCGATTTGATCGAGGCTCAAACACTAAATCTTGACTTAATTTTATCCTAAGTCAAATAATTAATTATCTAAAACAATCCGATGGATCAAAATTATCCCACGAATATATCTATTTATTTGATCAATCATAATCTATCATAAGCTTTTGGATATAATTCAAATTAAACCTAAGGCATCTCTTTTCTTAGATACCAATTGTGACGGACCGTTATTTTTTTTCTACCGAAAATACGAATGTCCATCAAATACCAATCTTATACCACTCTGTATAATAATTATAAACACACAGGATCGTTAAAGCCACCATAGTATCATAGGTGGTCCTGACGTCATAACTTTGGTACAATGTTAATGTAGAAGAGATGCCAACTAGGAAACCCAATACGACCAAAAGAAAAAAAAAATCTATGGAAGCATAATATCCATTATATGCATCAGAAACTAAATATACACTCAATCTTATAATCACATAAATCAAGATAATTTATACAAATTTATCGTCAGTACCTAATTGTACAGCTAAGTCCATAAGCTCTTTGATTGGTATCAGCTGCCTTTCCTGTGCCTACAGCCTAATCGAACTCATCTGGATGGGAGAAAGAGCTAGGGTGAGCTCATAACTCAGCAAGTGCATCATATTCTTAAAGACAATACGATAAAAGTGGAATAAGAATACATAGTATTAAACAAGATCAATTATACTTTTGGACTACAATTTATCATATTTCATCTTTCTCTTTTTCAAAAATCTAACTTACGTATAATTATTTATCTTTATGGATTAGGGCTAGTAGGTCGTAATAGCTAACAATGCGGGAGAACGAGGAAAGGATCATGATACTCCACATGATCTAAGGTCGTGAGGGCTTATTCTTAGACCCTGCCAGGGGGTCATCTACATATCATGCCTGTAGGTGGGCCGATAACGATTTACCCCATTCCCTCAGGGTGCCAAAGAAGTCCTCGTTCTTTTAGAGTAGTATCTTAAGTCGTGCCATGGACATCACCCACAGTACTTTGGGTTTCCAAAGTAATTCTTTAGACTTAAGTCTCTTTACGATTTAATTCGGATACGTGGATTTTGTACTGCATAGAAAGGATCAGAATCTCTTACCATCGATAATTATCACTTTAGAGGTCTTTGAATCACAATTTCTTTGAGTCCGGGCAAAATTGCATAATTTTTGGTCAATGTGTTGACCGAAATTTCAGCAACAGGATACTTCTCCTTGAAATGTTTTGCCAGGCGATTTGTGCATTAGTCGGTCAATGTTTGTTTGACTGGTCATTTCTTTCATTCCAATCCATATTGGTAATTTTACCTTGGTACTTGCAACCGGTCATTTTTCCTCTATAAACATTCTGGGCAATTTGTACAATTTTTCTGGTCAACGCCTCAACATTCTAGTCAACATTATATCATCAATATTTCCGATCAATGCCTCAACATTCCGGTCAACATTAAACTCTGTCGGTCCACTGTTAATCTTGCCGATCAATTATTCTTGTCCGGCCATATCCCACACAAGTCCTCAAGCCCTATTTTACAATCCTTGACCCTTGATATTACTTGCTTTCATCGGTCCTTTACTGCAACAAGATTGCAGCACACCTCCCGAGCCTTGTGTTTGCTCAGATGACTTCCTATTTGTTGTATTTTCTTACTAGAAATGTCTAAACCTAATCCCCTCAACTATAATAATTTCTTTATAATTTTATTTTACAATATTTAAAAATCAGTATATTACAGTGTCATTCTAATGCTAGCTTGAAAGTTGTTGTCATTTGCAAATTTTGCCAATGATAGATATGCATCCCAACTATCTCCCATTTCAAGGATTAAGCTCCTAAGCTTGTCTTCTAGCATCTGAAATATTCGCTTCATTTGGCCATCCATCTATGGGTGGAACACAGTGTTGAACGATAATCTCATCCCTAACCCTCAATGCAAGTCCCCCCAAAATTGTGAGACAAATCTCAAGTTTTGATCTAAAATGATGCTAGTTGATAGTCGTGTAATCTCATGATGTCGTTGATGTAGAGTCTAGCTAGCTTATATAGCAAGTATGTCAATCTCATGGCTAGAAACTAAGCTGAATCAGTTAGTCGGTCCACAACAACTCATATTATGTCATTACCTTTAGTGGTTCTTGAAGGACTAATGATGAAGTCCATGGATTTGCATTCCCACTTCTAGCTTAGAATGGCATCGGTTGAAACTTTCCTTGTGTGAGGTTTTGATTTTCATAATATTGTAATTAGAAATAATTAAGGTAATATAATTAAGATTAGGCTTAATTCGTATAGAAAAATTGAGTTTTAGAAGTGTAGGAAGAGGTGGCGGGGGGCACCCAGCGCCACGGGCGTTGTAACATCCCGAAATCTAAAAATATTGATATCGGATTAAATTGAGATTAATTATTATTTTTGGTAATTTTGGGTAAA
>JAODPA010146726.1:0-15342 GCA_025585075.1 Nepenthes mirabilis
CATGAACATGACTAGTCAGTGAAGTAAATATTGATATATTATAGTGGTGATGAATATATGTGTGCATATTTTAGAATATAAGTTGATTAGTAGAACGTGGTTGAAGTATTATAAAATTTCGTCTAGGAATCGCTAGATGAATTATTGGTATGATATAAATTAGATATGGCAATTGTAGCCTTTGTTTGGATGTGACAATTAAATTACGGCCTTAGTAATAGTTTTGTATATAGGGACAAAATAGAGAACTAGTTGAGGTTTTAAATTGGTCAAAATATATAATTTTTAATTCGTTCTTTCATCTTTTCGTGATAAAAACTAGATATGTTATTGACGAAAGTTAAGTAGTTTTCATTCGGGTTGCGACCCGTGATTCTTAGTAGTTTTTATTTCAAGATAATTATATGATATGTTGATGAATTTGATAGTAACTTAATTGAATTGTATTGATATTAGGAAAGATTATGACTTTTGAGATTTCTGCATGAACGGTCCGAGCCACGCTTGAAGTTTAGGGTTTGGGTTGTTACATCCGCAATTTTGAAGATGGCAATCCCCTCTATAACAAAAATTTTCTCGAAACAAAGCGCATCCTGAATGGAAAGTTCTCAAATCAGTGCACGACTCACAACGGCAACTTTAACATTCACTGTGCGCAACATCTCCACGAAATGAGAAAATCCTCCTTCCTGACTGTTGTTACCCAGAATAGTGCCTGCATTTACACAAGGAAAGGAAAAGATCCCCTCAAAAGATAGGCATCTTGCCTCACCACCCAAGGAAGGTAGCAAAGGCCCATAGCTATAAAAAGCCATAGAGACTCGCTCCATAGGCATGCTCTTTGATATATTAAAACCTCCATAAAGCTTTCTAGCTCCTAAGGTTCCACTCATCCTGTCCTCTCTTCCGTTACTAGTTCCCAACAAACTCAGTAAATACAAAGGCCGCTTTCAATGAGCACTCCACGACTAGGACCACTCTCAATGAGTGCAACCCCAATTCTCACTCTCAGATCCCTCTCCTTGCATTTATCCCCGTATACTTTGTTTTTACTTTCTTTTCCTTGGAAGACTGTTTACTGATTTGAGCGTCAAAAAATAAACCAAGGAACAAGTCTCACCATTTTTTTTATTTTTCGTCATCTGTTGTGGTGTGTACGATCCCAGCGTATATGATGGTGACCGGATCTAAAGAATAGTTGAGCCTAAATTCTTCCAAAGTTCGAATTCAAGACGCATCATTAACGCCGTATGTGGAAACGCTAACGAAAGGCCAATCCACAACCTCACTAGCATCAGCATCATCAACCAATATGGTGAACACAAGAGTGCAAGTTAGCGTTCTAGAAAAAGAAGTCACATTCCTCGACAATGACCACTCTACTGGTAGTCGGGTCAGAGAATAACCTGCTCCGATCATCCTAGTGATGGCGGAGCAGATGAATAAAATGTCGCAAATACTCCAGATGCTCTGTACACACCAAGGCAAGTAGAAGTAGGGGGCTCACTCCTCCTCAGCCCACATACAGGCCTCAAGTCTTGAAGGGCACCTAAGCTGTGGGATTCCGAAAGAGAGTTCAGAAAGAAGAAACCCCAGATACTCCAAGGATAAGCAGAGGCCTCCAGTGTAAAAGGGAGCCTCTCGCGTCACCTGTCTAATGGGTAGCAGCAATCGGCCTACTACGCATTGCACGGCCGGACACACAAATTTGAGGACATACCATAACTCCAAAAGGTCAGAAACCTCCTCACAGGTGGAGAAGAAAGTTTAAAAAATATAGAACCATGTGTTCAAAGGAAAAGCAGGCTAACACACAGCTGATTTGAAGAGATCTCCATTCACCATGGAGATCTGGACCCAGCCGTTGCTGCCCAAGTTCAAAACGCTGGTCCTAGAACCTTATAATGGGAGCACCAATCCTATGGATTAGCTTGACCACTTCCACACCTTACTAAGCTTCTAGGGCCTGGAGAAAGCTTCCATGTACCAATGCTTCCCCCTCACTTTGAAGAGGGACACTAGAATTTGGTTCTATTGGCTCCCAGTAAATTCGATTTGGAGCTTCTAGGACCTTGCTGACAGCTTCCTAGCCCAGTAGGCCTCCAGTTGTTGCAAGGAGAAGCAACAGTGTCACTTCGCCTACGTCAAGCAGAAGTCGGGTGAGAAGTTGAGAAAGTTCTTGGAGTGATTCACCGTAGAAGCTTGGAGAATACCAAGGCTGACCGAAAAGGTGAAGCTTAGCACCTTCATTTTTCATTGGGTTTGGGTGACTTGTTCAAACACTTGGTCCACAAAGGCCTGCAAACGTTCTGGGAGGCAGAATCCATTACCTGAGCCTACATAGCAGCGGGGGAGGAAAACGAGGCAAAGTGCTTGGAATGGCCCGATCAGCCTTGCTCTTTTCCGGTACAGGGAAAGAGGAAGAATGAGGCGATGACAACCCCCTAGAGGAAGCTGCCCAGAACCGAGCCACCCACACGCAAGGAGTTCAGGCCCATAAACCTAACTCTGTTAAATGACACCTAGACGAATATCCTGATGCAGATACGAGAGAAAAAATTTATCAAATGGCCAAAACCAATGAAGAACCTGGAGGGAGGAGATGCGTTGAAGTATTGCGATTTCTATCGATCTCCGGGTCACAGCACGGAAGGCTATTGGGCACTGCAAAGGAAGATCGAAGAGATAATTCACCGGGGCCATCTCACTAAATTCCTGAAGAACCTGGGGCAGAGTTTCGATCCCTCAAGCAAAGATGGGCCCGCACAGCATCAACCGTGGAACTGGGTCGCGGCCAGGGTGATCAACATAGTGACCACTTGGCCTACCAAAGCCCACCATATGGATCGCCAGGAGTAACAAACTGGGCACAAGAAGTAGAAGGTGGGGGAAGATGTCATTAGTTTTAGCAACGATGATATAGCACATGTAATCTCCCTCCATACTGATCCCTTGGTTGTATTCGCGCTCGTTTCAGACGGTAATCTAGACTATCAGTTAAAATGAGTCTTTATTTATAATGAAAACTTTAGAGATTTACTTTACCTTGATACTTATTTTAAACTGAGACTCAAAAAAAGTCAACTGAAACCGACCGAAGTGTCGCTATATGGGCCAGATAATGAGCTGGTGCTCGTCCAAGGGACGATACAACTAGAGGTCACTGTGGGGACGTATCTCAGGATGGAGAGCCACACGCTCACCTTCCTGGTCATCGATCTGCCCTCCGTATACAATGCCATATTTGGCCTGCCGTTCCTAGCGGCGTTTGGGGTCGTAATGTCAATACCCAACTTAAAGATGAAATTCCCAACAGCGTGCAGAATTGGCGAATTGTTGGCTGACCAAATAACCAGATGAATGTGCTACATGTCCCAGGTAAACCCAATCGGCAACAAAAGGTCAGCAAAAGAGTTGGACTATAGAGATGAAGCGACCCTGCAACAGCGCAGTCCGACGAGGCCAGCGACCTCATACCTTTGGATCCGAATAATCTAGATAAATGCATATAGATAGGGGGTTCAGTCGCCGGATCCCTGCGCGATAGACTGATCAGCTTCTTGAGGCATAATGCGGATGTCTTTTGCATGGATGCCTGTGCAACATGCCTGTGATCCCAACCGGAGTAATGGTCTATAAGTTAGGTCTCGATCCCAACCATAAACCCATCAAACAGAAGTAGAGAAATCACTCTGTCAAGAAACTAATAGCCATCCAGGAAGATGTGAAAAAGCTGTTGGACACTAAATTCATCAGGGAGGTTCAGTACCCGAACTGGCTCTCTAAATGGTCCTAGTCAAGAAGAGCAACGGGAAGTGACAGATGTGTGTCGATTAACCAATGTCAACGAAGCTTGCTCGAAAGATAGCTTCCCATTGCCCAGAATCGACTTGTTGGTGAACTCCACTTCTGGGCACGAGCTACTGAGCTTAATGGATGCATACTTAGGTTACAATTAGATCCAAATGAGCTCAAAAGATGAGGAACATACATCATTCATGACTGATCAGGGGATCTATTGCTACACAGTCATGCCCTTTGGTTTGAAAAACATAGGCGCCACTTACCAAAGGCTTATGAACAAAATGTTTGAGGAACAGATTAGCTGCAATATGGAAGTGTATGTGGATAATAAGCTCCTAAAGAGTAGGACCAGTGACGACTATATTTGTGATTTAGTTGAAGCCTTCGAGGTACTCCGTATACACTAGATGAAGCTGAACCCTTCAAAGTATGTCTTCGGTATCCTTTGGAAAGTTCTTGGGTTTTATAATCTCACAACGAGGGATCATAGCAAACCCAAAGAAGATCAAGGCCCTCACGGATATGACTCCACCACAGAGTGTCAAGGATGTTTAGAGGCTGACCGGGAGACTGGCATCGCTTTCTCGTTTCTTTGCCAAGGCTAGTGACAAGTACCTCCCAATCTTCAAGGCTTTGAGGGGGTGAAAGCGAATGGTTTCCAATGGATGGTAGAGTGTCAAGCAGCTTTCGATGAACTGAAACAGTACCTAGCCAACCCTCCTCTACTGACGTCACCAAGAGAGGGAGAGGAGTTGTATCTCTACTTGGCAATATCAGAGGAGGCTCTGAGCTCTGTCTTGATACGTCAGGATTTTGATGCACAGCGGCTGGTCTCCTACGTGAGCAAAACGTTGATCGGCTTAGAAATTTGCTATCCCCATGCCGAAAAGCTCGCATTGGCACTCGTCTTCTCGACCAGAAATTTGAGGCCTTACTTCCAGTCTCATTGGATAATCGTCCTAACTGACCATCCATTAAAGGGAATCCTTCAAAAGCCTTATGTTTCAGGATGGCTAGTCAAGTGGGCCATCAAATTGGAAGAGTTTAACATGAAGTACCAGCCCAGGCCAACTATCAAGGGACAGATGCTGGCCGACTTCATCGTTAAAATCACGACCCCAATCTCTGATGTGGACTACACCCGCGATGCTGACCATCAGTCTAAAGCGCCAGATTCGGTTCTCCATGTGAATGGCTCATCAACGAACTCAAGTATTGGGGTCGGAGTGGTCCTAAAGACCCTAAATGGGTTTGAAGTGAAATACCTAGTTAGAGCAAAAAGTGCGATCCAGAGGTTTGACAAACTTGACCTAGTCCACATCCCCAGGATTGAAAACTGGAAGGCTGACCAACTAATAAAGGCAGCAGCGACCGAAAATCCAGAGTAGTACTCGAGGGACATACGGGAGGTCTTGAGCATTCCCAGCATTGAGGAATAGGAAGCGATATAGGTCTCCAACGGTGATAATTGGATGTCGTCTCACTAGAGGTACCTCGCGAACAGTTTCCTACTAGAAACCCTGGACGAAGCCAAACGATAAAGAAGACGGTTGGTTGGTACACTATGGTTGACGGAAGGCTATATCGCCGAGGATTCTCAACCCTGTATCTCTGGTGTCTTACTCCAGAGGAAGCCAACTAGACATTGGGTGAGGTCCACCTCGAAATCTGTGGGTCGCACATCGATGACAAAAACCTTGCCTTCAAGGTGATGCTCCAAGGATACTACTGACCAACCATGAAGAAAGACGCCTTGGATTTTGTGAAAAGGTGTGAGAATTGCCAACTCTACGACAACCTTCACTACTAACCGCCCATAGAGCTGAGAGCCCTCCAAGTACTTTGGCCGTTCACACAATGGGGGCTTGATATTCTTGGTCAATTTTTCATTGTGACCGATTAAAGAAAGTTCATCATTGTAAGCATCAATTATTTTACCAAGTGAGTTGAAACCACCCTGCTGGCCAAAATCACCAAGCATAATGCCATCGAATTCATCCGGCAGAGCATAGTCAGCATATTTGGTATTTTCGAGGCCATCGTGACTGATAATGAAACCCAATTATCGAAAAGTGATTCACTAAGTATTACATCAGTCTGGGTATTAGATCAATCTACACTTTAATAGTATACCTCCAAGCAAACGGGTAGGTGGAGCTCACCAACCAGATGCTATTGCACAGTCTGAATACCACATTGGAGGACATAGGTGGCTCTTGGCTCAACGAACTACCCTCCATATTATGGTCATACCGAATAACACCCAAAGAGTCAACACGTGAGACGCCTTTCAGTCTTTGTTACAGGATTGAGGCTGTAATCTCGATCGAGATTAGGCTCCCAAGTTTCCGAGTGGAGGCCTTCGCCTGGCAAGGCAATTCACAGAAGATCAGGAAGCACCTAAACCTATTGGAGGAAGCCCAGGACATTGACAGAATGTGCACGGCCGCCTACCAACAGCAAATCGTCCACTATTGTAACAAGAAAACTAAAGCACAGCCATTCGAAATCGGAGACTTAATCTTGCAGTATAGAGGCCACAGGCAAAATAGCCAATAGAAACAAGCTCTCCCCGAATTGGGAGGGCTCGTTCCTCTTCTCAACCATTCTGCAGAACGGAGCATACAAGCTCCGAACCCAAAAAGGCAAGCTGGTCCCAAGGACGTGGAATGCCATCCACCTTAAGCGCTACTTTCAACAAAAGGTCGCACTAGGTCGAGGTAGGTCATGCCTGTGATTCAAAATTTGCATGTAATGAACATACAACTGTTAATAAAATACTTTTTCTTTCTACATGTTCTTATGTTTCTGTTCTTTTTTGTTTTCTCATTCGTATGCTAGCGTGAAAATTGTATAAAAACAGATGATCTAGACTGCCCCTAAGTCAGATGGGTCTTTACTCACTTGCGACTGAACCTTGGTCCCATATCAAGCATCTCGTAAGCAGTCAAATTAAACGTTAGTCTCGTACCAAACGGCCCGTAAACGGTCAAATTAAACCATGGTCCCATACCAAGCAGCTCGTAAGCGGTTGAATTAAACATTGGTCTCATATTAAGCAGCTCCTAAGCGGTCGAATTAAATATTGGTCCCATACCAAGCGGCCCGTAAGCGGTTAGATTAAACCTTAGTTCTATACCAAGCAGCTTATAAATGGTCAAATTAAACATTGGTCCCATGCCAAGCGGCCCGTTCACGATCGGATACAAAACCTTAGGGTGCTTTCATGGCACATGTGTAGCGACCTCCTCCCACAGGAGATAGCATAGTGAGTTTACAATGGTCGACAAATCGGGATAGAGTGTGAGAAAACACACTCCAACAAGACGTAGGATGCCTGGAGTAATTACCTAGGCGCCGCCACCTAAAACAAAAAAACATGATCCAACCAAAACGGAGTATGCTTATATTCAAAAAGTTATACAACATCTTGCGCGGGAAAAATACATTAATGAATTCTTAAGGGCATTCAAAGGCCCCACATATATAAGTTGTCATTTACACCTACGACTCGTCTTGATGGCTACCCAAAGATGAAGGGTCACTAGGGGGACGCGATGCAGGCCTCCGGCAATGACCAATTGGATATCCTATTAACTCCGATTGATGGAAAGCACCGGCATTTCATGAGTCTAGGAAGCTGACGGGAAAATGAGGGTCTGCCGAGGAAACGATCCTCTTGCTAAAGTGAATCCCAGCTTGGAATCGCTCCGCTGGGGTAGGAACCACCTCTTCGAGGCGAAGCCTTGTCATCAACTTGCTTTTGAGAGCCACAATCCTCCCTACGGCCGATGTATGTGCAATAGATACCTCCTGCAACCTGGAATCAAACTCCAATAGGACTTGTTCGAGGTAGTTGGCCTGCGCCTGGCTCTGTAGCACGTCCCCAATTGTTACATTAGTGGAATGCTCCATGTCCTCTACACAAGATTAGCTTGAGCCTGTGTCATGTGGGGAATCGCGTTACCCTATGATGATAGAAACTCGTCCAACTCTCGAGGTCTCCTCGCTGGCTAGGAAGCGAAAAAGGAGTCAACAAAGGGGAACTGTGAACGGTTGTCTGTACTTTTACGTGACCAAATAGACATACCTGATGAGAGGGACCAACAGGCCCATGGAATGGAGTTGCCTTTGAGACACCTTGGGGATCGAGACATGGAAGGCTTGGATGATTCCATTCCTCATCAGTGACCACATTAGCGGAGTCCTCATCGCTACTCTCAGTGTGCATCCTCCCGTCGCTACTCCCCCCTTCAGAGGAGGATTCCGGCGTTGGAGGAGAGGACGCCTCCCTCCCTAGACTAAGCAAAGTTGGATCATCAATCATATCCTCGTCATCCATGATGAAAGTAGAAGAACTATGGAGGAAGGCAGTGAAGTGAAGAGCAGGAGGTGCCGCAATTATATAGGCAAAATTTCCGCCAAAAACGACGTCGTAACAGAGTTTGAAGGGTCGCATCGCTTCTGTGTAAGGTGACACATATCTTTACTTGATTGAACCCGTGTGTAGTACACGTTGACAGACGCCGTGTCGCATCATTATGTCATGAGCCTGTGACCGTCAAAATCTAGATATGATCGGTATAGCCGCGTAAGCATGACAAGCCAGCTTACTGGCACAAAAAAAAATAAATAAATAAGGGAAAATAGCTGGACAAAGGCAGAGAAATCGACACATTGATGGGATAAACCTTTTCCCATTAATAAGAGCTCAATGTACAACTATAATTACACGGAAGGGAAAAACAAAATAGAAAAAAACTAAGGTGCAGATCCACTAGGAGGGTGCGAGGAAGGCTCCCCTTCGGCCTAGGAGTAGTCAACCAAGTCCTCGCACTCCAAAGTCGTGCTGTTCATACGGTCGAGAACACCAATTGGAAAGTCGGGTGACACCAAGGAAACAATCCACTTGCAGAGGTGAATGCCTTCCCAAATTCTAGCTTTCAGCAATGGGCTCACTTCCTTTGGACGCAAGCAGATAGGCATCTCAGCTTCAAGCGTGGTGTTCTCCACTCGAAGTTCACTTGCCAGCCTCTCAGTCTTGGTGGCCCAAGCATCCGGGCTCCCCAATCTCTCTTTTAGCTCTGTTAACTCTAACTTGAGAGCAACGTTCTTCTTCCAATCCTTTTGGGCCTGGGTGGCAATGGAGCTCAAATGACTCAGGAGCTCCCTCAGCCAGAGAATTTCCCCTTCCCCTTCGTCAATCATTTCCGTCCGCTGCTGCAGACCCTACATCACCGCGGCAAGTATCCTCTGGTTCTGCAATTCCAAAGAAGCAAGAACAAAAATAAGTCAAACCAAGCTAACAGAATAAAAAAAAGAGAGAGAGAAAGTTTCCCTTAAAGGTTTACCGTCACAAGAGCTTGTGCTTCTTCTTTCCCGCCGGATCCTGCGACTCGGGGCTATGTTGTGGAAGGTCCTCTGATGGGCCAGCTGGGAGACAAAGTGTGGTGGCCACCTGAGTCACTGCAATAAACATGGTTCCCACAATGGCACCGGCTCCCTCAGCAGGAACCTCCATTGGAGCGGTCTCCAAGACGCCCAATGCTACAGGAAGCAATGCAACGGACAGACAGACACCGCCAACACCCACTGACTCTGCCTGCAGTGTCGCCACTGATCCGGCAATCGGCTCCACCAGCTCTCTGGCCACAGGAGCCAACTCCACCAGTGTGGCTGGCAACACAGATTCGCCCGACAACGGTGGCTCGATGCTAGGCTCTTTGGTGGAAACTCCCTCTACTCCCAAATCCAAAAGATTGATAAGAGTCTCCACCACGGAATGCTCACCAATGCCTGCCCAGTGCCTAGCCATGCGATAATCAGGCTCGGTGGACAAGGAGGAAGGCAAAACGAATGCAACCTGCTTCCTTTTGGAGTTGCTAGGAGGATCGTCGATAACAAGAGCCCTAGCCTTCCTTTTGAGCTACGATGGCGCCGGTGGGAGAGATTTGAACTTTTGGACTGGTGAAGAACCCCAACTAGCCAGCCTGACCTCTCACGGGACACCAAGCTGTCCCTCCTAAACTCATGGGGTGCTCCCGCACCAACTTCAATAGAGGCTCCACGGCCTCCACCTCTTCTTTAGAGGGCTTCACAGTAAAGACCTCAAGAACGTTGCCCCAATATTTGGACAAGGGCTAGTCATAAGAGACCTTTACATAGAAGAACTGGTCATTCAAATTCTTCACAGACTCGAATATTGCGCTGCTGATGCACAACCCCTTGAGAGAGAGGAAAATCCAATCTCCGCTTTGAGTAAACCAAAACAGACCCTCACAGCCTTCACCGTCAACATCCGCGAATGGTGGCGAAAGAAAATACAAAGCGAGCAAAGGTAATGCACAGTATTCGCATGGAGCCATGCGATGGAGACACCAAAGGATCGGAAGATGCTGAGCAGCTTCTTAGGGACTGAAAGATGAAGCCCACTCTGCAAATGAGTCTCGTGCATAGTAATATGTCTCTCAGGTGGAGAGCAAGCCCTATCAAGCCTCGCAGGGATTGCGAACACGATGAAGCTCGGAATGTTATACTGCACATAGAGGGCTTTAACATCACCAGAGTCAAGAACAGAGGAGAATGCGTTAACAGTGAGTGCTATGAAAACAGAAAAGCAAAGGAGGTAGAAGACTTGATGGTTGTGGTACGAATAAGAAAGAACAAAGAAGACTTGAACAGCCGCGTTCATTTTTATAGAGGTTGCCGCCGCCAAAGTAAAGCAACGCCTCCAAAAGGTGCGGCAATCATAATGGACACGTGTCAACTTCGGAGAAGACGCAGTCAAGTCATATCTTTTGTCACATTAACTGTCGAGATTACAGTCATCCTCCACGATGACACGTGGCAAAAAACAACGGGTCACGCAGAAAAGCAAGAGTCCCCAAACGGCTCTACTACTCATCGAGTGCCTAGCTGGTGGCAGAATAAAATAATACGTCGAAGATAATCCCCCATATTCATCGGATTCAAACTGGTCAACGGAACTGGTTAACAACCATTCCGGCTGTGCCCCTCTCCGGATTCAAATGTTTCGGTCAATGAATCCAATCAACCCCCAATTCGACTTCGTCCTGCGTTTTGGAATCAAGCAATATGGTCAACGGAACTAGTCAACAACCATTCCGGCTGTGCCCCGTTCTCCAAATTCAAACATTACAGTCGACGATTTAGGTCAACCTTCATGCTTGTCCTGTCCTCCGAATTCAAGAGATATGGTTAATAAATCTTGTCAATCTCCATTCCGAAGAATAAAACAAAAAATAGTGGCAACAATGAAAATAGCAAAGTATCATGGCAACAAAAAACAAGAAGCCAACAGAGAAATTATTAGCACAAGCAACTGCAAGTTTTTTTTATTAACTTTCTCTTTACAAGTTACACGACCAACAGAGGTCATTACATGACAGTAGAGATAGAAAGAGAGAAAGCGAAACATAAGGAGCCCGCCAACCCTCGGAGAGTTGTCAAGATTTGAATGTAGGAAGATTTGAATCCTAATTCAAAGCGGCATCCAGTACCAAAAGGAGCGTCCAAAGCTGTTTAAGCTTCATGACTCAAAATAGCAGCACCAGAGAAGACAAATACAAACCAGCAACTGCGGTGGCAAGTTTCCCAGTGATATAAACTCCCATGCCATCCCACCAGGCTTTGAGGAAGACAATTCTAAGGAATGTCAAAGCTCCCGATTTACAGCGCATGGGGAAGCAGTCAGAAGCACTAAACGCCAAAAGACACCATCCTGGTGAATCTGCATAGAATCAAAAGGCAGGGAAATTACACTGAGAACAATGAAAAGGAGAATCTTGGTTAAATTTGAGGAGACAATACGGCCAATCATGCCCCATCGTTAACATATCGGAGGCTAAAAATCTGGGCCACCGACATGGGAGGCTAGTGATGGGAATGACTGTAATGGACCGGTCCAAAAGGATAAGTAGCCCAGAATGTATGACGGTCCACTTGCCCATGGGATGGTCAATGCTCCGGTTGACTGGAAAAAGCTTCCAAGCAGGCTGGATGCAGCCCAAAACAAACATGGCCCAAACCAAAATCGGCCCATGCACCTTTTTGTCATGCACAATGGTCGTCTTTCCTAATTCTTCGCAACTCTGAAGATGGCAATCCCCTCTGTAATGAAAATCCCCTAGAATTAGAGCACATCTCGGAGGAAAAGCTCCCAAATCGGTGCACGACTCACAACGGCAACCTCAACGTTCACTGCACGCGACATCTCCGCGAAAGGAGAAAATCCTCCGTCCCTACCATTATAACCCAGAATGACGCCCACATCCACACACAGAAAGCAAATGATCCTCTCAGGAGGTGGGCATCTTGCCTTACCACCTAAAGAAGGCAACAAAGGCCCGCAGTTATAAAAGGCCATGGAGACTCACTCCATAGAAACACTCTCTGAGATACTAAAACCTGTATAAAGCTTTCCAACTCTTAAGTTTCCACTCATTATGCCCTCTCTTCCGTTACTAGTTCCCAGCGAACTCAGAAAATAGAGAGGCCACTCTCAACGAGAACTCCACGATCAAAGCCGCTATCAACGAGTGCATCCCCAATTCTCACTCACAAATCGCTCTCCCTGCATTTATCCCCGCATACTCTGTTTTTTTCTTCTTTTTCTTAAAAGGTTGTTTACTGACTTGAGCGTCATAGAATAAATTAGGGAGCGAGTCCCACCATTTTTCTCTAATTTCTTGTCATCTATTGTGGTATGTAGGATCCTAGACATACAGAGCGGTGACTGGACCCGAAGAGCAGCTGAGCCAAAATCTGTCCAAAGCTCGGATCCAGGACACATCAAAGGTGATGAACAGCAACAGGGTGAGGAATAAGGTTTTCAAACCATTTTCAAGCCAATAGTTTATATGTGAAATTAATTCGTTTATGTCAGTAAAGTTATCGTTGTTATACTATAATATGTATAGTCTAATATTATGTTGAAGAATCTCCATTTTGATGCCTTGAAGTTGTAAAAATCAAGTAACTAACATGGGATTGAGAAACACTGAAATCTGTTACTCACAGTTAGCTGTGATTTTGGACAACATTCGGGCAATTTGTTCATATGGTAAGTAAATGTGTTTATGATCGTACATTTAGTATTCTTAGTCTATGAAATGCGTAGCTTGATACTAATTGCCAGGAGTTGAGTTTAATTGCCCAAAGTAATAGAAATCGAGAGGCGAAGACATGATGGCGATCACAAAGAATTGCCTCAGCCCAACCCTTGTTGATGCTATCAAAAATTTTGAGCTAATCATCATATGTTAAACTCGTCTTCATGAATATATAATTATCGTTCTTACACTAGAATTGTTGGGAGAAAATCGGCCACTGCTTCAACAAATCAGAAACAAAAAGGATGAACGGCGATGACAGAAATGCATAGTAAATACAACAACCACAAAAATAATGAGACAAAGGATTTTACGTGGAAACCCTCTTCTGAATAAGAGGGAGAAAATCATGAGTCGTTTCGTCCAAAAACATCACTATGTAAAATGGTTAACAAAACCCTCACAAACCCAAGCAATGGTGAGAATAAGATGAAAACAACTTCTCGCTTTTCTCTCCTTTTCTCTTTTTGGCAGTGCTCACTGATTTTTCTTTTTACAAAGTGATAATTTTTTTTTGAGTTGCAAAATGCAGTCACACATCTACTCTCCTTTTGTAACCCCAAAATCCTAAAAAAAATTACTTACACATTTGCCAAATCAGTTCGGCTGGCATCATCAATATGGATCGAACTGACCTCATCACTCCAGCCCGGTGGCACCACTCCTGCCGACATCACCACTTTGACCAAGTATCAGCACTCTGGCCCAGCATCACCATTTCAACTAGAACTTTACGGGCATCACCATTCCAGCAATAATTTCACACCTACACGACATCACCATTCCGACCAGAACTTTACTCCGGCCCAACATCACCATTTCGGCCAGAACTTCGTCATCAGGACATATCGCCGCATGTGAACACAATAGTACTTCTCCTCAGTATTACACCCGTGCATATTCGGTCAAACTTGTTGGGCTGCCAATCGGATATGAACCCGCACGGGAACGAACTGTATTCTGACAAGAATATGTGTAAAGTAACATTCCATCAATTACCTGAATATGTAGCAATGGAGTGATGTAAGGACGAACGATGATCACCGAATTAGCCCCATCCTTTCTACTATTGCCAGCTGGTTTGGCTATTGTGCTGAGTGGCATGGGTAGAAATTTAAGATTTAGTCCATGGATTTTTATTTATGGATGCTATTGTTGCTATAAACATATAGTTGATCAATTGAGTGAATGATCTAGCATTCAAGTGTTGGTTCAGGTTTCAAACAACAACAACAACATTTCAGGAGTCATGTTTAGTAGTTATTAAATAGAACATACTTTATCTATTTATCGTCTTAGAAGTGAGATTGATGAAATGGTTAGTTCAGTAATCATTTGGTAAGTCTTATGAGTTGGCATGCGAACTCCAAAGAACCTGAATAAGTTTTGATCTAGTTTAGACTTGGTGTCTAGGTGCATCATTTTATGAGTACTATGGCTTAGTAGGTTGGGGTGGACCCAATTGGATGATAGGAGTTGGATACTTAACATATCCATGGATCTTTCTTATTCTTTTCGGCAATCATCTTCTTTGTGTTAGTTTTAATCACATGACTATATTTCTTATCAGTATCGAACGACACTTTTATCATTATACGTTGTGAAATTCTTTTGCGTTATTATCAGTTGTGTGAGTATATTATCAACTTCTTATAATAAGATAAAAGTAATTATATGAAAATATTACAATTTTATAGAATATAGAATCTATAAAATGTTAATGTGGTTAATAGTTGTCCAACACAAATTTTTGTATTATGGTAGTAATGAAACATATTACTTAGTGTGGAGGGATACTTATAACCATATGATCAATATATGGTATAGTATTGAAGGACATTTCTCTGATGCTAGTTCCTATATAGAGAATTATGAATTTTCTTGAGTTAGTACCTATATCGAGAGTTAGGGATTCTCCTACAGGATTTAGTTTAAATTTTTTGTACACCCTAGTGGAAAAATCTCTTAAGACTATAGATTTAATCGCATGCCAAACTTGTGAATATCAATTATCTTATAGTTGTCACCCAACTGTTGGGGCGTGAATATGCAACTTGTAATTCACAGTTGTCGAATAAGATTTAAGAAATTTTTATGATTTCTCGTTATTGTTGGTACCTTTTGAATTTGATATTCAATAACACTCATGCGCTATATTATGTAAAATTTATGAGTTAAATTTAGTGATGTTCAGATTCTATAGAATCTAAAATATTATATTCTTATTCAAATTTAGAGAATTTAAGTCATTTGTATTGATATTGAGGCCAAGGTTTTCCTATCCTTTTTGTAGTGTTGGACTCTGAGGATCCCCATTTGTTATTAATGAGATCCAGTTTCTATGGAATCATTGTCCTTGTGATATGTGGATCTGACAAAATTAGTTTTATTATTACTTTTAAATCAT
>JAODPA010146737.1:0-15340 GCA_025585075.1 Nepenthes mirabilis
AAAAGAAAAAAATGGAAGGAATATTAAAACTTGAGTTGATTAACATGAAGCATCACCAATAATTCACACCTGCGTTGGTCAGAAGAAAGGGCCAGCCATGCCCTCAATAGGGATTCTTATCCCTTACGGCAGCAATTGAAATGAAAGGGTTTGAAATGGGGGGAAAAAATTGGAAACATCATTTAATCATCATGCCGCATCATCAATGACAGAAAATAGCTCACCCCAGATACCAAGACAGACTGATAAGATCATAAAATAACCACGATGGGTCACCATGTCTCAGCGCTAATGGCCCGAGCTAGTTCGGTCATAATATGGGTGCTTAGAAGTTCACGGCGTCACATAAACCTTGACAAGGAACTCACCCATACGCATACCAGTATACTGACAAGACATTCACAAAGACTTTCAAGGAGGACAGGCAAGTATCTACTAGGTCATCACAACTTCCAAAGGGACTCCTTGAAAAAATAACACGCTGTTGCATGAAACTCTCGATATATGAGGAGTCCGAGTAACAATTAGTACTATCATTTATGCCTTACAAGACCTAGTGAGTCTAGTAAGTTGTTTCTGACTTAGGTGTCGGAGCAAAAACCACGGTCAGGCTCAATCAGAGGGAACTGTTGTCATTTCTAGTACACTACTTAATACATGCCATGCTTTGTTCTGGCCAGACATCCGCAGCAACTCACTTGAGTGGATTCTCAATTTACCATTGCTGCCATAAGGAAGCTAAGTGTATGGCCTAACTCAAATGGCATTTCAAATAAACACCGAAGAATTCCATGGAGTCATTATCTTTAAGTTCTACCGACCTAGTACCATGTTACATACAATAGTAGTAAATGGAAAATAACAAAAGCGAAATAGAACTCACAAAGGGCCACAAGGAACCTAACAATTTTGAATGATAAAATACCACAATTTCCTACAAGATTGAGATAAAAGGTATAGAGGCAGAAGATGGAACATAGGAAAGGGAGACATTTCAAACTTCCGCCATACGTACGGTTAAATGTGCATGTATCCCTCGCACCTCTTGCATAGCTGATGACTATAGACCAGAACAGACGAGCATACTAATCAGTGGTGGTGGCGGCAAGGCGGCAAGAGGAAGAGGAATTCCCAACATGGCAAAAATTCCAGAAGAAAGCTTCTGCTGCATGGAGAGATCTAATAGCTTTGCTTGCTGGGGCATTCTGATGCCCTGTGTCCAGACCTCCCGCAGATGAAGCATGAGCCACCAAAGCTTCTGTTAGACATACTAAGACGTCAGACACATTCACGGATTTGGTGGACAAGATATGAATTAAGAGAGGACCTATAACACAAAGCACTTACGTTTCTGTTCCTTATTAAAATATTGCAGGCTGTTATACAGCATCTACATCCGAGATGCAAGGATAAGCACAAAAATGTTGTAGTAAGACTTTCAAAAGGAACAAACCTGTGGTTTCTTTTGAAATCCCATGCAATTTGAAGTCACTATTATGACAGCATGCATAAGCATGGAATGCCGGGTCATTATGACACTATTAACAGGTCCAATCCTATCAGGCTCAATGATAGGGAAATGTTTTAGGGACATTCTTACGATACATAGGATGATAAGGCACTTATCTAGCCATCCATTTTTATTTAAGTCTGTTAATTGATGGATGGGACACTAGGTCACTCAAGAGTGTCTTCCAAACGACAAAACTCAAAAGCACCAGTATTATAGACTTTTTGGGTGGGTATATCAGCACCTAACTTTTCAAAACATTGGGCATAAACCATAGCTACATCAGTATCAACAATGACATCAAAACTCATTATGATAATGAGGTTTTGTTCCTCATGAAGCAATTCTGCACCTGATACTCTTGAATGCATACAAACTCAACTTCTACAGGTTTCCTGTTTCCTCTCTTCTTTAAGTCGGTCATTTCATCAACACAGATCACACATCCTCGAAACATCACTCACTACCGGACTCGTGACCAATATACTGCCTCTTGCCAACAAACTGTCCAGCGTATTCTCAATGCTGCCACAATTACAGAAGTTCTGTGATGGCAAGGGCAAATGGTGGCTGGAGACACTAATTTAGAATTAGTAACATGTCAGAAACTTGTGGTGTGCTAAAAACTAGTTTGAGCTCCAGGAGATTCAACATGAAATTTTTCGGGCTCTTCATAATATCATCATTATAACGAGTGAATGTATAAACTCACTACAGGCAAACACAAAACATGCATGCTTGCCGTATACATTTACAACAGTTGACTTTTAACTGTGTCCTTATGCCATACATAAATAGGTCACCTTTGTCTATGTCAATAAACAGCCCATTCGCAATTTCACAGCTAGTAGGATTCATGAAAATGCTCAGGCATCCATTTTTTCACGTGGATGACAAGAATTTGGCTGAAGGGAATACAATAATTTGGTTTAGGCTTCAGACAAGCTAGAGTGGGTCAGTGATATTGCTCCTAAAATAACATTGCCCATAAACAATGAATCAAAGCAAAACAAATAAAAATAACATTTAGTTTTTTTTCTTTTTTGGCTTGATTTTTTCGCTTCACAATAAAGTTTCCTTAGGTCGATCTCTAGCAATGAAATTTTCAATATATTTCTTTTAAAGATAATTATGACCATAGGAAAATGTGTCAGGTATAAGTGCTTGGAAACGAGAGACGCATGATAGAGAAGCTAAAAGTACCTATCCCTGCTTCCCGGTGATGACAACCTGTTTGATCGTCTATCACCAATTAGCCAGTCATCAACACTGTTTCTTGAGTTCTGGGACCACCTTTTGTTAGTTTTGTTGCTTCGACCACCACGCCGAAATCCAGCATCATCATCACCGAAATCAAAATCAGAGACTCGGCCACTATCCCAACCACGTGAAGTCCTTGAACCTCTTCTATCCCTGGAACCTCCAGAGAAACTCCTCTCTCTATTTGAAAACCGACCATAGTAGTCACTTGGGGGCCCATCATCTTGCAAAGCAGGCAGCTGAGATCACAGCATAGAAAATAACACCTGATAAGAGTTTAAGAGATTGCAACCACTAAAAAGTGAATACCAAAAGAAACTAAGGGGTGCGTACACACTCAGGACTAAGTGGGTGGCTTGGTAAGCAAGCTACCTTCAGCATTGGTAAGATCCCTATCAATAATGGGCCGGAATGGTGGGGAAGGAGGCCCTCCCCAACTTCATGCAAAACTAATTTGCAAGACAATAGACAGATACTACAATCAATTAACCTTCTCAATCTTGGAAATAGTGTTTCCTGGTGGCAACTGCATATTTAGAAGCTCTTTTGCAATTTCCTCCGGAAGATCAAATACAGCCCCTTGAACCTGATATCGCCAATGCATATCAATTTTCAGCTTAAATAATACGCAAAAACACAGACAAAAAAAAAAGCAATATCATAAAGAATTTGGACATCACCCTTTCGTCTGCAATTAAGTGTATCTTTCCAACTTCATCAGCAGCAGCAGGATAAATATCAGAGAGAAATCCAGTGACAGATCTTGCAGATAAGAACCCTCTTGAATAACCAGATTCCCTCTTAAATTGCAAGGTTACCCACCCCTGCAACAGAGAATCCAGTACTGAAGGATAACGTGTTGAACACTAATAACACAAACATGTAAATCAAATACAGAAATAAGACATTCACAATGAATAAGCAGAGCACATACTAAATACCAAGGGAGAAGGACATTGCAGAGACATATATGTTACAAGTCGCTCAATTTCATCTTTGACATGTGTAAGAAGTAAGAACTCCCAAGTGTCATCCAGAAATGGAACGACAACATAGAGAAGCACAACAGAAAAAATATTCTCCCTAAATGAATGCCTACATAACACACTAATGGGCACACAAGCACAGCCACATGCGAAAATGGGTACCATGCAGTGTCTTTTAGACAAACAGACAAAAGAAATCCTTACAAGTACATTTGGTGTACGAACACAACTGGACAAATAGGGCAAACAGACAAAGAAAGGGAGTATAATGCAGATAATACAGGAGTGAAAACTTCAGGCACCATGACAGGGAGAAGCATGTGCCATGTTTTTGAGCATGCAAAACTTCTGCGCCACTCAAATTTAAGTAAAGGCTTCAGAATATGTAAGATTTCATCAGTCAAATTGTATAACCAGATATGAGAAAGGAAAAGGAAATATATGCTCACATAATGAGATCTACTGCAGCACTGATCAAGTGCTTTTATTGTATGAGGAGACCCAGTTATGACTCACATATGTAGAAAATTGGTCCACACAAAATCATGCAAGAAAAGAACATGCATTATATCGACCAACAAAACTATTTGAGCATACAAGGAAACGAGAAACAGCTGAAAATTTGATATTCCACTTTTGATGCCAAAAATAAACACTATAAAGTATCAACATTACACCTGCTCATGAGTAATGAGAGATCTGGCCGATGGAGGTTGGGAGAAACCACTCAACTGTGCTAGTGCAGCTGCAAGAGCACCAGTTCCTAGTTCATCAATCAATTTTTCTGCAGTTGGAGTGAAGAATGCAACAGAATCTGGATGGACACAACTAAGCATAGAAACCACTTGATCAGCCGATGATTTCAAAACCTCTTTGATGGTTGGTGCACCTATAAGCTCAAACTTGCAACCCACATCTCGTTCAAGAGATCGTATTGTTCTCTTCTGGCTACTAGTGTACATCAGAATCGCAGTGCCTTCTTTTCCTGCACGTCCGGTACGACCAGAACGATGCACAAAAGTCTCTGGATCATTGGGGAGCTCATAGTGAATAATCTGGAAAAAAGAGAGGATGTCCATCAATCTCTCTTGTGTTGAAAGCACAATTTGAACATCAAGGTTAGCAGATGAACAGGACAAGTGAGGAGATAAGCAGGACAAAGGTCTCAGACAAAACACAATTTCAGGTTTGTCATATCATTTGTCAAAGACTTAAACAATTTCAAACATATTGACACATACATCAGTTCATAATCAAAAACTAAAGAAATATATATCGAACTCAAAATTGAGCAGCAGTTTCATTGACTAACCAGATCAACATTTGGTATATCCAGCCCACGAGATGCTACATCTGTGGCAACAAGCACAGAGAATTTTCCTTGTCGGAAACTGTTTAATGTTCTCTCTCTCTGATGTTGAGATATATCACCATGTAATGCCTCAGAAGCAATGCTATTTGTCAAAGCCATAGAGACTTCATCAGCATCTCGTTTTGTCTGAGTGAATACAATGGTTTTCCCACCCTTAGCATAAACCTGAAAACATGACAAGATATTACAGCATTGGTGTGACAAAATCCAAATGAAGTACTGCCAGCTGAATTTTCCCATCCAATCAAATGACCCAAAAAAAAAAAAAAAAAAACATTTTAAAACTCAACCAACTGATGAAACTAGAGAAGTAACGTAGTCAAGAGTCCAAACTTTCTTTCAATTTTCTCAGCAGAGATAAATTAAAAGTTAGAATTGGCAGAAAAGGCTTTTAAAACTTCAATCTTTTCAAGACAAGTATTAGTGAAAATGCAATCATGAAGTACAAATTCTTAGAATCTAGGAGAAACAATGAAAAACCAGTTAAATTTTGGTCAAAAAAACTTTCTGCAGCTAATACATGCTCAAAACTTTAGATCTATAAGTATAACACATGAGAAACTCCAGAATGTCATATGCATACAGCTTAGGTAAGTTTGTTAAACGGGAAGAATGCCCAGTTTGTTAAACTGGGCTGCCCATTTCATCAAACAACCAACTGATGAAACTAGAGAAGTAACAGAGTCAACAGTCCAAACTTTCTTTCAATTTTCTCAGCAGAGATAAATTAAAAGTTAGAATTGGCGGAAAAGGCTTTTAAAACTTCAATCTTTTCAAGACAAGTAAAAGTGAAAAGGCAATCATGAAGTACAAATTCTTAGAATCTAAGAGAAGCAATGAAAAACCAGTTAAAATTTGGTCAAAAAAACTTTCTGCAGCTAATACATGCTCAAAATTTTAGATCTATAAGTATAACACATGAGAAACTACAGAATGTTGTATGCATATAGCTTAGATAAGTTTGTTAAACGGGAAGAATGAGCCAGAATTTCTTGTGATTGTCAAATATCTTTAAAATTAAAAGGAAAATCTGATAGGACAGATGACCGGTATGCTAGATCACCCATAGATCAAAATCTTGCCAGACTAAAACATCATATTAAAAAAGCAACTATAGACAATAGATGAAAAAGAGAACAAACACATCTGCAGAGCCTAGAAGCAGCACGTATAAGCAATAAAAACAAAGGAAGGACATTTAATATAGACAAGGCAATTGAAATGTAATCCTGTGAAAAAATTTGATTGGGTGGACTTAGAAAGGCTTAGTGGGATTGAAATGTAATCCCCTGTAAACTTTTATTATGGTCAAGGTTAACAGAAACAAGGAGTGGGGTAGACTTCGAAAGGCTTAGAGGGAGGTAATTAGAAGGTTTTGATATCCTTCAACTTTCAATCCTTTTTTGGATCAACTGGAAAACAAATGAGGCTCATATAGCCATCACATCTAGTAGGACTTGCAGTGTTGTCAATAGTTGACACTGATTCAATTTTTATGGTTAACCAACAGCCTTTCAATACCTGTAAGTCAATAAAAAACATACAGTGCCATACTTGACCACTATTCACAATGTAGATGTCATCATGTATGCACGTAAAACTGCCATGACTAAAATTTTTCATCCCATCAAATGATGAAAACTCCACATAATCTAGCAAATCTATCACTTAACCCGTCGGAATATGTTCCTCTCCATTTTTCACATCAAGTTAATGTTATGACATCAAGAATCAAACAGATAAATTAGTAGCATATCTCAAGATGCAAAGGAAACAACCGAAGCTAACAGATCGAAACCAAGCAGGAGTATCTCATTCATACCGTAATAATATCACTAAGAATGGTGCGCTTAGAAGTTGCAGTAGTTGGTATTGCATAAAGTTTTATTCCTTCAGCCAACTTCTCCTCCTGGTCGCCAACCTATGGTATTTAATCAAAAGCAACACAACTAAATTTCCTTTGCAGAAAATCCCCAATAACAAATCATTAACTCGACAAAGTCATAAGCAATACATATTAGTATGTCAAGAAGAAGACCTCTATCCTGAATAATAACTGCAATAATAAGGAATGTGCACGCCAAAAGGATATTAGATGATGTACAAAGAAAGCCATGCACACAGAATACATTGAAGAGAATAAAGACAAGCCCAACTTGCATGTGGGCCAAATTCTTTGTTTCTTCTATGCATGTATGTTCCCTCTAAATCTAGTAAAATTGCTACCAAATCCTTGTTTTAGAAATAGCAAACTATGAGCAAGGTGACAAGAGTAACAAAAAGCAAGAAAACAGCTCTTCGTTTGACAAGCTCAATCATTAATATCCTGCAGTCCAGCTCCATGATATTCAGGATATCCACTTTCCTTTTAGTAATGACACATATGAAGCATGCACGAAGCCAGAACCAATCTCATAATGAAGCAGACAAAAGTTGACATTGTGTAACATATTTTTATCCAACTCTACAGTATAGACCTTTTAGTAGGTAATGCGTGAACAATCCACTGAAATACTAAAAGTAAGTGCAACTGATGCTTAGGACAGATAAATATATCACACAAATAAAAAATAAAAAATAAAAAATAAAAAAGAATCAGCCATGCAAGGCAGTTAAAGAACTGACAGCATGCTGCTCAGAGACCAATATACGCTACTAGAGAAGGCAGAGCAAACTGCTGCATGCACATATGCACAAAACTATGAATATCATCATGCAGATATGAGGATAACCCATATTGTTTTCCACCAGTCCCCCAATATATGACAATTTCATGGGGCCTTTGTAATATATCCCCTTTTTGTCTTAAGAAGTAACCTCTACTATACATAGTGGCTGGGACTTTTTCTGCTTGAACAGTAGGTTGTCAATGGGTACAGTGTAACCAAACAGGAGGGGAATTTCAAATGAATTTGTAGTCCAAGTAACACTGTCAATCTGTTGAAATATAGCCTAACCAAATAAATGATTATTCAAGTATCAAATACAAGTGGTGAAAAAAATGCATTCACAATGCAACCACAGAGCAACAATTCGCACACCCAGAAACATGCATTTTATTGAACACACAGAAACCATCAAGCAGGACAACTTAACACCAGAGAATAGAGAACATAATCTTATACTACGTCAGCCCCAAAATTCTTGCATTAATTTCTGCTTTTCAATGTCTCAAGTCAGCACCTATGAGAATCAATATATAGGAGGATCATGGATGATAAATATAGGTGGTGACATATCGGGCACAAGTTCTTTCATACATCAAAGCCTATTAGAAAAGCTTTTGGCCAATAAATCTCTATATACCACTGATACAGCCACATATCACCATTTTTATCACAATACTAAGAAATATTCTTATTGGAGATCCCAAAACCAATATTTGAGGATGTTTCAGTTCTAGATGGCCCACCATGTGAATCCCACAAAAATGGCACATAAATGCATGCGAAATCAAAGTACAAAAGATTTACAAAGATTTGAGACACAGCAAGAACTTTTTCTCATTTTTCTTCAGTAGTGAAAAGGACAAAAAGTTTTTCTTGAAAAGAAGAGATGGGATCCTCCAACATGAAAGTTAAGCAATCAAAAGAGAATTTGGAGGGAAAGTAGTGTAGTTAATCTCTTTGGACAGGAGAAGAGAGACTTTCCAATAAAAGCTCCAGCAGCTGGCTCCCAGGAAGAGCATAAAACAAAACTTGATCTAATTGAAAATGCAGAGAAAGTAGTGCTTCTTAAGTATTTTGATAATTTCAATACTCATCAATCAAGAAACAACTAATTAAAAGAATCGATGCTATTGACATTGCACTTTAGGATAACCAATCCAGGAAGGCAAGAGATAAACATAAGAGAATGTTGAGGAAGCTATCTTTAAAGATTGTGTTCTCTAAAACTTTCCAGCATCAAATGGAGGGATGACAGTTTTCAATTACTCCCAATTGTGAGTTCTTAAGATGGCAAGATAAGATTGAGAATGCTTTTGAACATTAGACCAATCATATGGAATCAAAATGTGAAATCACTGTTGCTTACACAAAACAGAGCAGTATTTATTCTCATTTCACATGTAAACCATTAATTTCCCCATCTAAGGAAACATATTTGTTCATCAAACATCTAGCCTCTTAAAACAAAATATTCTCTCTATTCACAAGAGCTGAACAAAAACTCTGACAAAGAATAATTTGTGTAAACAACATAATAATAGCAAGACAAAGAAGTACAAACAAATGTAAATATCACTGCTTAATGCATAAACAAAAGAATCATTATAGCAATGCAGACCAATGGACAGAATATTACCAAATCAATCGTCAAAGGATTGTCCAAATATCTCCTAGCCAGTTTCTTCACCCAACCAGGCATAGTAGCAGAGAAAAGCATGCTCTGCCTCTTTGATGGAAGTTTTTCCAATATCACTTCCACATCTTCCTCAAACCCAACTGCAAGCATTTGATCAGCTTCATCGAGGACCAAATATTGAACTTCACCCAATTTGAGGCTGTTACTATTGACCAAGTCAATAATTCTACCAGGAGTTCCAACTACCACATCAACTCCACGACTAAGTGCATTCTGCTGAATATTATAAGAAACACCTCCATAAACACAAACGGTATCCAAGTAAGGTGCGGACTCTTTGATTTCCTTCTCCACTTGTTTTGCTAGCTCTCTGGTTGGTGCTAAGACCAATAACCTTGGAAGCCGTCCAGACCGCCTTCAAACAAATAAATTATTGAGATGCTAAGGATTTAGCAAATATTTCAAATCTATCAAAGACTACAACTACCTTAAGGAACCTTTCTCTTCAATATCTTCATAAAGGCGCTTAACTATTGGGATCCCAAAAGCCAAAGTCTTTCCAGTCCCAGTCTTTGCACGGGCGATGAGATCTCGGCCTTCCAGTGCAGGAAGCAGCACAGCTCGCTAAAAACATATGACCATGATTGCACTCAATACTACACGTGATGCTACAAATTTCTAAGGAAATGAGTTCAGATCACATAATATACCTTAACAGACAACAGCATAGAATTTATCAAGCATATCTTACAACACAATTCAGTAGCATACTACAGTATATGTCCAATTAGTAAGTTGTGGCTATCAAGCCTTTTTCCCTCCTCTTTTTTCTTCCAAGAACTTGAGAGAGAGACTATTGGTTTTAAAAGGCATACTTTTGGGTATTATGTTGATGGCCGATGAAAATCTTCTCCAGTTTTAGAGCAAATTGAATAAAAAACAATATTTGCATTTATTACTCTCGCATTTTTATTGCTCTACAATAAAATATCACAGGTTTAAATTAAATATCTATGCAGCATTGATTCTTATGAAACTCTTTGCACTTAACAATCACCCACTGTCAGACTATTTTTTTTGCTCTCATTACCTACAAGTTCCTTTCCAAGGGCAGATATATTAATCAAACAATTTCTGCCTTATCAAAAGAACTTATGATCCATGATACAATATGCATAAACAAAAACGGGGAAAATGAAATTTTTTGACTCCACAACTATTCGACAATTATGCATCTAAAACCAAAGAAGAAATTCTAAAGGTTGACCTGTGAAAAAAATTACGTTACCAATAAGCAAAGAAACTCATCTTCCAGTTAACTTTCCTAGTACCACAAAATCAAGAAACACTAACTCATGGAACTAACAGAATACGTAACAGAAGAAAATTCACAGCCATGGCAAGAGGAATCTCATTAGAAGAGTGGATATGAACCCACACCCATGACCATACCATTTAGGAATATTTATGTCAAGAATACTAACAAGGGTAGTCGAGGTTTTTCGTTTTAAATTTATGAGTACATGATGGAAAGGGTTGGCATAAGAAAAGCATCTAATTCTAATCTCTTGTTCAACATGGATCTATCATACATGTCAATCACGGTGGTAAAAAGACAAAAAATATGTAATAAGGGAGGAAGTAATAACCCAAAGCCAAGATACACCCAACATGAAAAAATAAAAAGCTTTCAACAAATGCCAAGAAAAAATAAACCCAAGGAAAAAAAAAAAAACATAACAGCACCTGCATCTAGCAAAAGAAAGGACTAAATGAACTTTCAATAAGAGGAAATGTAAAGTGAATTACACCTCTCATGAGCATACTTCTCAGTAACCAAACCTTTACATGAAAATTTTGCTAGCCATAAGTAAACTACTTTGACAAGGGAAACCTATTATCGGGATATGTTGTTGAGCTCTTCAGTTGCCCAAGGCAGCCTGAAGAAGAAAGAAATAATTATTCCTTTTTTCTAAGATGTTAAAAGGAAAAACCAATTATCCACCCAAATCAAGTAAATGAGGCAACACTTCACAAAATTCAAAAAATAAGTCATTTGAATAAAGCCGGTTTGAAACTTTTTAAGAATAGACAGTAGCTTACAATTACTAACCCTGTATGTTTCAACTATGTGCATTCGGTATTGTTGATCTGTTTTGATCCAATGGAGTTGAGATCATTTGAATTATGGAACACAGCATGAAATAAGCCATAATACATAAGACAGACACACTAGCAATCCATGATAGATCTGTACCAGCTATTGTTTCCACAACGCCTCTGTTCCAGCGATTGTTTCCACAACTAGATTGCTCTGCCTAGCACCAAACCTAACTTCAAAAGCTATTGGTTTAGACAGATCAAACCCATGAATAATCTTATTCAATATTGAAAGAGTTCACAGATACTCCCATGGCTAAAATTCTTTTAGTCTTGTTCGGAATCCACAACAAATAAGTCTAAATTCTGCACACTTACAATTATGAACATACCAGAACAATATCAGCCAAATACTTATTGCTAGTAATTTTAAACCCACTCAAGCACTTATTGGAGTTAAAGGGAAGAAATCCCATGTGAGGGCACAAAATTACTTCACTAAAAGCTGATTTTTATTATGGAAAGACTTCAGAAGAAATAGTTGGTCAAAAATGCTTATTCAAACATGTTTTCACTAAAAAATAATCCAACAATCACCTTTAGGATATTAGAGCATGAAACCCTCTCATGCAAATTTTCTTAAGGCATCAAGCCTATCGTGCGTTAAAGGACGATAATTAGTGTGGTGGCAGCTTCCCAGGAATAGAACTAGTGACTGATTGGTCAAGAGTAAAGCACTACAATGCTATGTTAATCAACCGATTCATCCCATGAGATAGTGCTGTTCGTTCAGTATCGAAGAATAATAGTATATTCTACGGAAGAACTACGTTAAGCTTGAAACAACCACAAAACACAAAAATTATGAAAATCAACAAAAATAAAATCAGAGAAATGAAACACCAAAAAAAAAAAAAAAAAGAAGATACCTGAATAGGGAAGAGATGAGTAATGCCACGCTTATGCAGAGAGTCAACAAGCTTCTGAGGAAGTCCCAAATTGTCAATAGAAAGCTCACCTTCACTTACTCCAGAACCCTCATCTTCACTCTCAAACTCCTCCTCATACTCCCCTTCGCTAACATCAATTGAATCCCTCGAGAAATCACCTGTGAGTCCCCTGAAAGCCTCTTCGCTTAAGACCGAGTTCGGCGTCGCAATTGCCGACGAAGCGAACCTTAAATTCCTAACCGGAGTCGCAGCGTGCACTTTACGGCCGCTGAAATGAGGCTTGTCGGAAAATGGTAGGGCAAGAGGACTCCTGTTTATTCTATAAAGTTCGAGAGAGGGAGAAACTGATGAAACACCAGCAATAGACAAAGAAGCCATACAAATTGCTGGAAATTTTGCGTGGTTACACTGCTATAGCTGCTCCCCTGCTTAGGTCTCCTCGCAGTTGTGTTGGGAATATGTTTCGTTTGGGGGTTTAGTGTTTACTTTCGTCTCTCAGTGCTACTCCCGCGACTCCTTCCAGCAGGCAACTGTGAGAGGTCTGGAGGGAGAATAGGAGGATAGCGGCAGAGGGCGAGTCGAAAGATATGGTGCGATGATAAGGCTGGTTCTTATAACGTATGGAGTCCATAGCCTCCACATCGATGTAATTTCGAACTGGTATTTGCGGAGTATCAAATCTGACTCTCCGCTCTCCAGCGCTAAAATTTGGATAATAGTTAGATTTAAAAAAAAAAAAAAACAATTTTTCGTGAAATTAGATGTATAGTTCATTTATTTTGTATAGGAATAATTATTAACATCATTATAAGAAATAGATATTATTTCTTAAAATATAAATATTAACTTATTCAATTTATTCAAAAATAACTATTATACATGTATACACCAACATAAGCATTATTGTCATGGCTGCCACCAATGTCCAAACCACACCTCCATAGTCGATATTTCTACCATTGTAGTAGACGACATGACTCTAAAATCACAATGTCACTGTATCATTGTTGTAATTGTCGCTACCATTACTAGCAATATTATTATTAAACTCGATTAAAATCAAATAATCTTATTGGATTATATTTGTAGCGTTTCCGGGTATCTACTTGTGAATATTGTCCGCTTTGCCACACAAGCACACGATTTTGTTCCTGACAGACGGCCTCAACCGCCCCCAAAACACATTCACCAGAGAAATACACTATCTCTCAACCATCAGAATCCACAACAACCACACAAGCACACAGCGTGGTGAATATTGTCCCTTCCAGCCACACAAGCCGCAATGTTTTGTTCTGGCGACCCCCCACAAGTTCCAAGACGCGTCCATAAATGAGAGGTATCCATGCCTTTATAAGGTACGTTTCGTTTCCCTCTTCATCCGATGTGAGACCTTACAATATTTGTCGGCCTAAAAATTATTATGACATATTTAAATTATAAAGCATTCATAAATAGATAAAACTTTACCAAATCCTAGCCAAGCCAAACCTGATTTTAATGATAGTAGATACTATTTTTAATTGTTTAGCTTAATTTAAGTTTAATTTTGATCAAATCTAATAATCACTATTACATAATATCATTATTATCGTTGTCGATACTATCACGTCCCAAATACTAATCCCATCATTAATAATTGATAATAATATTGATAATTATCCAATTAACCATCTAATTAATATTGGATGTGAAATTCGTATCGATATCTCGATTAACAAAAATAAAATAATATAAATCAAATAGTGGACCCAAAATATGCCACCTTATCATGTAGCTTTGACACCATCCCAAACCGTGGCATGCCAAACTTGATTTTAATGATAGTAGATATTATTTTTAATTGTTTAGCTTAATTTAAGTTTAATTTTGATCAAATCTAATCATCACTGTTACATAATATCATTATTATCGTTGTCGATACTATCACGTCCCAAATACTGATCCCATCATTAACAATTGATAATAATATTGATAATTAACCAATTAACCATCTAATTAATATTGGATGTGAAATTCGTATCAATATCTCGACTAACAAAAATAAAATAATATAAATCAAATAGTGGACCCAAAATATGCCACCTTATCATGTAGCTTTGACACCATCCCAAACCGTGGCATGCCAAACTTGATTTTAATGATAGTAGATATTATTTTTAATTGTTTAGCTTAATTTAAGTTTAATTTTGATCAAATCTAATCATCACGGTTACATAATATAATTATTATCATTGTCGATACTATCACATCCCAAATACTGATCCCATCATAAACAATTGATAATAATATTGATAATTATCCAATTAACCATCTAATTAATATTAGAAGTGAAATTCACATTAATATCTCAACTAACAAAAATAAAATAATATAAATCAAATAGTGGACCCAAAATATGCCACCTCATCATGTAGCTTTGACACCATCCCAAACCGTGGCATCGAACCTTACGTAAGGAATTATATTTAATTCATACGAAATTAGAATACACAAATCAATTAAATTAAAATCTGCTGTTATCTATTGACGAACAACTAACATCCATGGCTCTATAAGTCTCTAAATTTCATAAACAATATCCATAAAGTACCAACTAACCAACTTTCAACTCAATGTTTACAAACAGTTATCTCAATAATATAAACATATTGACTACTATCCGAATAATTTAAAATACAACATCAATATCTCATAATTCTAATTCTAAGATCCTCAAATAGATTTTTCTTCAATCCTAACCATCTTACAAATATTCGAGTCTCTCATCTGAATGAGTTAATAAAACAAAAGTAAAAAGTGAGCCAAAAGTTTAATAAAGCATATAATTTTACAATTAAATACATATAATTTACAG
>JAODPA010146748.1:0-15340 GCA_025585075.1 Nepenthes mirabilis
TACTTAAATTAATAATTTTTTTAAATAAAATTAAAAAATATAAAAAGAAAGAAAAAATAGGTATGAGTATGAAATTGAGTGGGTTAGGAGGACTTTACTCTCTCTATTTGGTGATACTTGAACAGGCAATTATATATCAAAGTATGCAATGCCCCCCCATTGGTGGTTGGGGGTATGCATTTATAGCTTCGGCAGCAATCAATACATCTGTTCGGAATTGGTACCTATTGTCGAAGACGTTGTGTGACATCCATTACCAACTACTGTGATAATTATATGATCGTAACTTATATTGCCTTTGTAACAATCTAACAGTAAATTTTAGCATTTATTAGACAGTTATTGTTTGCTTTAATGCCGTTAATTATCCCTCAATTATATGCAACCATTTGTTAGGATTAAGCATACTATTTATTATTTTACTAGGCCATCAATTGTCTTGACGTATTTAAGTGTTATCTTAAACCATGAATTGATTTCTTATGCACTATAAGTAAAAATAAGATGTGAAACAAACCCTAAAAAAATTCTCCTAGAAACTACTTTAACATTCAAATTAATAAAATATTTTCAATAATAGATGAAATAAATAGAAAAAATCAATATAACTAGGTAAAGAATTTACTAAGCCTAGTATATAAAGTATAAAATTTGAGATATATATAGGCCTTATTGTTACCTGAGAGATAGATCTTTCTAATCCTTAGATTTGGGATGAGCCTATTTAGACTATAGATCTGGGTTGGTTTATCTTAAGTGACTTATTGTGGCCAATATCAGCGGGCGACAATAGTGAGGTCGTTGTAGCAATAGTCGGCTACAATGTCATTTGATTAGAGGATCAAGTAGCAAACTTTGAGTGAGCTTTTATGGCTAGTGACAACATCATTTGGCAGTCGTAGGTGCTGAGTGCGGGTTGCCGTTATGAAGAAGATGGCATTAAAGCAAGTGCGACCATGGCCAACATAGAGAGTTGGGCGGTAGTTGCAACTAATGAGGAGATGACAGGCCTCAACATAGGCCTAGCCATAGTCTAGGCGGGTGGTTAGGCACCATCCAATGGCCGCAAGGGGATGAATCCAATAGCATGAGTGGGACTGACCCCAGTGGCAAGTGGTGCTAGCACATGTCATCTGGTAGCAATGGCATACTCGAATCAAGGCAATAACGGCCTTGTGCTTGTGGCTGTGGCAATTAGTAGCTGCCTTGGTGTTGGGTGATGGCGGCTAGTGTGTCTGGGCATCCGTTTAGCCTCTCTCCCTCCTCTCCACTTTTTTTGTTCCTCTCCTCTTTTCATCATTGTTTTTTGTCTAGATGTTTTCTACCTTTTATAGGTTAAGATGTTTAACCATAAGGGTTTTCTTTTTGTTAGCCATGTCTAAACACGTGGCAAGTTTTAATTAAATGAGTGCTTTGAACAAAAGATATTGTGTTGGATCTTGATAGTAGATGATGATTTCCAAGTCTATACTACATTTGTAGATGTCATGTAGTACCTTTTTAGATAGCGCCGCACCTTAGTTGACATTACACCCTATTCTAGGCTGTTTTCGTAGCCCAACACCATCCTTAACCACCAAGCTTTGGGTGACGCCAAGCCCACAGCCTATATTGTTTTCTAGGGCGATGCAACTCCTCAAGCTTTGGATAATGCTAAGCCCCCAGCCAAGATTATTTTTCTTGGGTGATGAAACTCCCCCATTGGTGTTGGTCTTATCCCTATTTGGGGCACTACATTGGCTATTACCTCAACCCATGACCGCCATTATGAAAGTCACTATTAATCAGCTCAAGAGTACTCCTAGCCAGCGGTATGGGTTGAAATGTTTGGGTTAGGGCATACATTATTTTGAATTAGGTAGCCAAATTGGATTTTTTTTCCGTTCAGGTCTTTGGGATTTAAGCTTGTACCATTTCATTAGATCACAATACTAGTGGCCGGGTGACGCTGGTAAGTGCATGATTTGCCCGTTTATTCTAAGTTTTCCATTAATCATCTACTAAATTATCTAAATCCTCAATTTTATCCCATCTGATTTATTTATTTTTTTCACTTATAATCTTTTATCATGGTTTCATTTTATTGGGACCCAATAATTTTATATTTAATCAATATTATAACCATATATCTTTCAACATAGAAATATATGTTGGAGTTCACTGACAGTTTGAATGAATCAAGAGAAGGGGTTAATGATGGTGACACACAATAGCAAATAACAAATATAAAATAAAGAGATAAGATAAAAGTAATTTTACGTGAAAATCCTCTTTTAAATAAGAGAAAAAATTACGAGATAAAATATCCGAAAATTTTTGCTATAGAAAATCGATTACACAAACCTCAAAAACAAAATATAAGAGCTTGACGCTTTGTATTTGATGGACCTGAGTAATTGTGAGGGTAAGATGAATTTCCTTCTTCTCACTTTTCTTCTCTTTTTCTCATTGACGGCACTCTCTAGTATGATTTTATAAAATGATGTTTTTTACTTTGTAACTCTAAAACGCATTAGCACGTTTTTATATTGTGGACCATGTTCGGCCAACTTCTAGACTCGACACTCAGGTGCTCTTCAGTATCACCATCCGGTCGCTCGTCGAACTAGGCACTTGGTCGCTCATCGAACTTGGCACCGACTCGCTTCTCAGACTCGGCACCCAGTCTCTAGCCATGCGTGCGAACACTGTAATCCTCTATCTCAGTATAAAACTTGTGTGTGTTTGATAGAATTTTCAAACGGCCCGTCAATTGGGTATGGGCCCACACGAAAATTACCCATATCTCAACAATATACACCATTCAATGTTGAAGTTGAAAGATTAGTTTTTTGTATATCTTAAAATTTATTAATGTCATCTACAGTAATACAATTACAAATAAAAAAAAAATAGGAAGCTGTCAAATAAATATTATACTCAAATGTTTTTCATTTGATTTTAAAAATTAATGCACATTATTAATTATTAGCAGTGGATGTTAGTTGTTAAGATTTTTCAGACTAACAGGCAAAAGAAATAATTACTCAGCAAGTGTCGTTAAATATCATATTCTGATTCGATAACACTTCTAAAAAACACAAAAGAAGCTAAAAAATTCAATGTAAATTCGGCTGAATTAATCCTAAACAATGAAAAGCTGGTAATATTTACAATATTAATATTAAATAAACAAATATATATATATATGACGGGGACGGTAGAAATGACCGACCCAATGTAAAGATTTACAGACTCAACGGCAAGCTAAAAGGCATTTGGCCCACAAGCCTAGAAGCCGGTCAATGCTCTATTGACCCGAACAGTGCCCCATCCGGCTGATTAGCCTAAGCTAGCCACGGCCCAATCCGAGCGGTCCATAGTGTCCTCCCCGCACACTGAAGATTACTTGTCTTAACCAGCAAGTACCCTAAATATTGTCCCAAATCACAATCCCTTTAGGAATAACAAATTTTAACTCAGCAGATCTCTCATAATAGTAACCCTGATATTCACTGCGTATAGTATCTCTTTAAAAAAGGAAGAAATCCCCTTGATTGTTCATGATTGCCTTAATCGACACTTACAATCCCCATGTCAGTCCACTGAATCTGCACATGCCAGCTAGCGGCTAGCCCTGGCGTCCAAATAAGGATAAGCTGGCCCAAAGCCTATAAAAGACTATTGAGATAGATTCCAACGGCATGCCCACATTTATACTCATTCCAACCCTCATACACTCATGTTCCCACTCAAGCAAGCCCATAGAATGCTACTTCTAAGAGCTCTCAAGAGACCATATTCTATCCGCATAGCCTCCCAAGAATTTATTCCACAATTCTCGCTCTTTTCAATATCAAAGTCGCTCTTCACAAGTGCACCATCATAAAATCGCTCCACGCCTAGCGTAACCTCTGAGTCAGACTCAAAAGCCTATTCTCTTGTATCACTATTCATACCCCTTTATCCCTGTATCTTTTATCTCATAAGAAAGATTACTGATTTGAGCGTTGAAAAATAAATCAAAAAGTAAATTCTTCTAATTCTTTGACCTCTTATTTTGAGCTGTGGTCTGTAGGATTTAGGCCAAGAAGTATGGAGATCGGATCCGTTTTAATTCGACCTGAAGATCAAGCGGCACTCTAATCCATCTACTACTCGAATCTAGGAAGCATCATTAGTGTCGTTTGTTAGAAGGCGAAACACCATTCACACAGAAGTAAGCATGGTGAACACCAAAGTCCATGCCAGTGCTTCGGCTAAGGACATCGTCCCCCATAGTGATGACCCATCTATGGGTAGCTATGCAGAGGAGCAACCGGTGCCCTTTATGTAGGCGCTCGCTGACCGGGTGGATAATATATCACAAATGCTCTAGACCTTGTGTGCACATGAGCTGGGGGCTCCTTCCATCACTACTTGCACTTTAGCATTAAGACGAAAAGGCTTGAGAGGGAAGTGACCGGCCTGTAAGGCAAGATGCTGAGATAACCTTGTAGCCCGAGCAGCTTCGAGCGATGGGGTTTCGTCTCGTTTGGAGGGCCGACCTGGTTACAAGACACTGGACAAGAGCCCAAAGCAACAAAATCCTCATTACTCACATGACGAGCAGAGGCCACCGGCCCAGAGGGAGCCTCATGCAACGTCTAGCTGACCGGTGGCAGTAGTAGGCCGGCTTCACACGGCTCATCAAAACACTTAGAATTGAGGACCTATTTCAACATGAAAAGGGTTGTAGTCTCCCTCTGGGTGGAGGAACGACTAGAAAAGATATGGCAGTACGTTCTCAGGGGAGATGCTAACGGACGCTCCGTAAATCTAAAACGATCACCATTCATGATAAAGATCTGGACGTAGCAACTTCCTCAAGAGTTTAAGATGCTAGCCCTGGAACCCTATGACGAAAGCACTAACCTGATGGACCACTTCCGTACATGCTACTAAGCTTCCAGGGCCGAGGAGAGGTTGTTATGTCCCTGCGCTTTCTGCTAACCCTTCAAGGGGACACTTGAATTTGGTTTTATTGTCTGCCGCTAAATTCAATCCGTATGTTCCAGGAGCTCGTCGATAGCTTCCTCACACAGTTCGCCTCCAACCGGAGGGAGAAGAGGTAGTCTTGGCACCTTACCCATATCAAGCAGGGGTAAAATAAAAGTCTAAGGAGCTTCCGGGTCTAGTTCACCGTTGAGGCCTGCTGGATACCCCAGATCACTGATGAGGTAAAGTTGAGCATCTTCACATAAATTTTGGATCCGGCTGAGTTTTTCAAACATTTGGCCCACAAGGATTCCCCAAACCTTTCACGAAGCTAGGGCCATCACCAGAGCCTACATGACAGCTGAAAAAGCTAACGAGGCTAAGCGACTAGGAAGTAGGGACACCTTCCACCAGGGACCACCAGGAAGAAGAAAAAGAAATTAAGACCGCTTCAACTCCCAGGATTTGAGGAAGCAGCCCAGGGTGGAGTTAGGGGCCCGAAGGAAATTCGGGCCCTTGAACTTAACCCCTCTGAATGACTCCCAGGCCAACATTCTTATGTAGATCGAAGAGAAAAATTTTTTGAAATGGCTAAAGCTAATCAAGAACTCAAAGGGAAGAGATTAGACAAAGGACTGTTACTAATATCAATCTCCGGGTCACAGCACAGAGGCCTGCTGGACCCTGTAAAAAGAAATTGAAGAATGTATCCAGAGGGGGCACCAGACCAAGTTCCTTCAAAACTAAGAGTAAGGGTCCAGTTGAGCAGGTGAAAAGAGAATAGAGTAACAGTTGCCAAGAAATAGAGTCGCAGCCAGAGTGGTCAATATGGTGGCCTCCCGGCTGAACCACCCGTCTGACCAGCTCGATACTGCTTCAAAGAAATCAAGGGTAGAAGATAGGGATGATGCCATTAGTTTTAGCAAACAAGATATGTCAACGTAATGAATCTCCACTCGGACCCTCTAGTTATATCCGCACTTATTTCAAATGGTACCGTTGCACTCGTTTCAGATGGCACTATAGACTACCAACGGAAATAAGTCTTTATTGAAGTTCTCGTGATTTACTTTACATAGATACTTATTTTAAATTGGGACTAAAAAAGAGTCAGCTAAGATTGGTTGAAGGGTCCCTCCACCAACTAGACAACAAGCCGATACCCATCCAAGGAACCATGTAGATAGAAATTACCTTAGCAATGTACCCCAAGATGGCATCTCGCATACTGACATTCGTAGTAGTCAACCGGCCTTTAGTCTACAATGCCATCCTAAACCGGCCCTACTTGACCGCATTCAGGGTCATGATGTCTATCATGTACTTAAAGATGAAGTTTCCTACGGCTTATGGCATTGGATAGGTATAGGGCAACCAAATGACTGGTTGGATGTACTACCTATCCTAGGTCATTCGGGCCACTCTGGACTAATAGACAGACGACTTTGATCACAAAGACGAAGCAACTCTATAGCAAGTCCAAGCCGACCGACCACGTCCCTTTAGACCCTGAAGATCCGTGCATATAGGGGGCTCACTCGCTAGATCCCTACGAGACCGGCTAGTCACCTTCCTTCATCAGAACATTGATATTTTTGCATAGACTCTGGCTGATATGCCTGAAATTCTGACCATAGTGATGGTCCACAAATTGGGCATTGATCTAAGCCACAAGCCCGTCCGGTAGAAGAGGATAAACCACTCCATCAAAAAACTCACTGTCATTTGGGAGGAGGTGAGGAAATTGCTCGACGCTAACTTCATCAGGGAGGTCTAGTACCCGAACTAATTCTTTAATGTCATCCATGTCAAGAAATATAATGGGAAGTGGTAGATATGCGACGACTTCAGTGATGTGAACAAAGGCGTGCTCAAAGGATAGCTTCCCACTACCTAGAATCAACCTACTCATCGCCACCACTTCCGGGCACAAATTGCTTAGTTTTATGGACGCATACTCGACTACAATCAGATCCAGATAAGTTCGGAGGACAAGGAGTATCCCTCTTTCATGACGGATCAAGAGACATATTGCTACTGAGTTATGCCCTTCGGGTTAAAAAACGTGACTGTCACGTATCAACGGCTCATGAATAAAATGTTCAAAGCGTAGATTGGCTGAAATATGTAGATGTGCATAGATGACGTGCTCGTCAAAAGTAAAACAACTAACGACCATATCTGCAACCTTAGTGAGGCATTCAGGGTACTCCGGGTGCACTAGATAAAGTTAAACCCGGCAAAATGCATCTTTGGAGTATCCTTAATGAAATTCTTGGGTTTCATCGTTTTTGGTAGGGGATCAAAGCTAACCCTAAAAAGATAAAGGCTATCATAGACATGACACGGAACTTAAAAGACGTCAAGAGGCTGACGAGGAGGCTTGCAACGTTCTCCCACTTCTCGACTAAATCTTGAGACAAGTATCTCCCCTTTTTCAAAGCCTTGAGGGGGATGAAAATGAACGACTTCTAGTGGATGTCCGACTACCAAGCCGCCTTTTAGGAGCTAAAGGAGTACCTAGCTCGTCCCCCTCTCCTGACATCACCCATAGAAGGCAAGGAGTTGTACCTCTACTTGGCAGTTTTAGAGGTAACATTGAGCTCTATTTTAATCTAATAGGAATATGACTTGTAATACCCGGTCTACTACGTCAGTAAGACTTTGACAAGCATTGAGACACGCTACACGCATGCCGGGAATGTCACATTGGCGCTCGTCTATTTGGTTAGAAAACTGTGGCCTACTTCCGGGCATAAAAAATAGTTATCTTGACCAACCAGCCACTAAGGGAATCCTGCAGAAACCCAATATGTTAGGATGGTTAGACAAGTGGGCCATCGAATTGGACAAGTTCAACATAAAGTTCAAGCTAAGGCTAGCCATAAAAGTGCAGGCTCTAGCAGACTTTATTGTCGAGGCCATGACCTTGATTCCGGACACCGGTCACCCCAATGATGCCGACCATCGATCTGAGGAGCTAGGATTGACCATCCATGTGGATGGATAGTTGACTCACTCCAACATTGGAGTTGGAGTGATTTTGAAGACCCCCAATGGACTAGAGGTGAGATAGTCATTGAAGCTTGAGTTCCCGACTACCAACAATGTTTTCGAATATGAAACTTTGCTCACCGGGTTGCATCTTGCATGGAATATTCGGCAAGGCACGTAACCATCTACAACGAATCAGAATTAATTGTCAACCAAATCCATAGAAGCTTTGAAGTGACAAGCCCTCTACTCGCAAAATACTTCGCTAAAGTAAGAAGTATGGCCTAATGGTTTAGCAAGGTCGAGATGGTGCACATCCCGAGAGCTGACAACTGGAAGACCGAGTAGCTCATGAGGACAGCTGTGACCGAAAGCCCAGAGCAGTATTCTAGAGACATACAGGAGTTCCTGACCTCGCCAATCATAGAAGAACCTGAAGCACTACAAGTCTCTGACAGTAAGGACAGGATGTTTCCCTACTGGAAGTACATTACGGATGGCTCCCTGCCAGAGAATTCAAACAATGCTAAATTCATAAAGAAGATAGCCAGCTGGTATACCATCATGGACAAAAGGTTGAACTGCAGAAGGTACTCCACCCCGTACTTACAATGCCTCACACCGGAGGAGGCCGATTACACGTTAAGTGAGGTGTACCTTGGCATCTATGGGTCACACGTTGGGTGCAAAAACCTTGCCTTTAAGATAATATGCCAAGGCTGTTATTGGCCACAATAAAAAGAAACACCATGGACTTCATGAAGATGTGCAAAAACTATCAGATCCATGGCAACATACCCCGTCAGTCACCCACAGAGCTGAGAACCCTTCAGGCCCCTTGGTCATTTGCACAATGGGGACTCGACATACTCAACCCCTTTCCCATCGCATTTAGGCAAAGGAAGTTCATCATAGTGGGTATTGACTACTTCACAAAGTGGGCTGATGCCTCCTCACTGGCCTGAATTACCGAGCAAAATACCACAGAGTTTGTTTTGTAAAATATCGTCTGTAGGTTCGGGATTTCTAAATTCATCGTGACCAATAATCGAACCCAATTTACTAGCAAGCGCTTCACCAAATATTGCACAAGTTTTGGCATTTGGTTGATCTACACCTCAACCACCTACCCCTAAACGAACGGTCAGGTGGAGGCTACCAATCAAACCCTACTTCACGAGCTAAATACCAAATTGGAAGATGCTCGGAGCTACTTGGTGGATGAGCTGCCCTCCGTATTATGATCATACTGGATGATACTAAAGGAGCCAACATGTGAAACGCCCTTCAATCTATGGTACGAAGCTACGACCATCATCCCAGTCGAGATAGGACTACCCAGTCTCCAAGTCGAGGGATTCGACCCCCTCAACAACTCCCAATGACTTAGATAGCATCTTAACCTACCCGAGGATGCACAAGACGTGGTTGAAATTCGTATAGCCACCTATCAGCAGTGGGTCACCTGATACTACAACAGAAGTGTGAAGGCTCTCCATTTAAGGTGGGGGCCTGGTTCTATGGAGTATAGATGCCATGGGCAAGAACGCTAATAGGAACAAGTTCTCCCCAAACTAGAAGGGTACATTTCTCATTTCGGCCATCCTACGGAATGGGATATACAAGCTTCGAGTCCAAAATGGCAAAATAGTTCTAAGAACGTGGAACACTGTCCACCTAAAAAGTATTACCGATAATATTTTACTGAATCCAAGTAAGTCCAGCTTACATCACTGAGCATGCTTGTAAAAGTATATCATGTTTGATAAAATGATTTGTTTACTTGTTTATTATTAATTGTCTTTTCTTATTTGTCTATCCATATGAATACTTGTGTGATGTTGCATAAATTTGAAAAACCTAGGCTAACCCTAAGTTGGATAAATTGTCATTTGCCCGTTACTGAACCTCAATTCTGCATCGAGCGGCCTATACGCGGTCGAATTTGAGCCTCAATCTCGTACCGAGCGGTCCATATGCTGTCAAAGTTAAACCTCAATCTAACACCGAGTGGCCCATGTACGGTCAAATTTGAACCTCGATCCAACACCAAGTGGGCCATATGCGGTCGAATACCAAAACCTTAGGGGGCATTTCAGCCTCCGTGCAATGACTCCCCCAACAGGGAGGAGCACTGTCAGTCAGCAATGGTTGATGACTTAGGATCCGATGCGTGAAAATGACGTCCCATAGGGAGACGATCTCAAGTAATTGCCTGTAGGTAACAACCCTAACTTTTCAAAAGCTCGACTATGATAGCATCCAAGCTTAGCCAATTAAACAATGTTTCGTAAGCAAGGTTGTACCAAAACATGGAAATTGCGACAATGATCAGGAAAATCCTCTTTTATTCATTAAAGCGTTGTGCTATACAAGCGTCCGGGTGTTATGTACAAGTATATAAAAAAAAGAGAGGAAAAATCCACCCTAAGGCTGGAGGATGGCTGGGGGACAAGATGACGGCTCCTCCGTGTCAGAGAAATCAATTAGATTAGACTGACACCGAGCATCTCTATTCCTTAGGTCAAAAATATCTGTTTGAAAGGCAGGGTTCAAGAGAGAAGTGATCAATCGACATAGATGAATGCCATCCAGAAATCTTGTATTCAGAGCTTTGCCCACCTCCTCTGGGTTGAATTGAGTCGTCAGCTCCGCTCCTAGTCTAACATTCTTGCTCTGGAGGTCAACGAGATGCTGCTTCAGTAGCCTGCAAAGCATCCTTGACCCCAGATAGTTGGAGCTTGAGGCTGTAAACTCGATCCCAGTACTACTAAACTATAACGACCCATTGGGTCTCGGACCAAAATTATGTATATGCATGCATGTTTTACTAGTCGTGTGGTGGTTTTACATAAACCTCAGAAGCGGCGGCATCCACTAGGTCTTGCATCTCCACCACTATTGGGTCGACCCTCATGTAGGTCAAACAGTGGACCTCCCCTTCCAACAGTCGGATCCGGAATGACCGCTAATACAGACACATTGGCAAAACGTGCACCATCTTGTCATCTTGTAAATAGAACAAGAGGAAGAGATTAAGCTTAACTAATTCCAGTGAAAAAGAAAAGTTCTCAGAAACTTACCCGAATGTATGACAATCTAGTAGCCGCAACACTCAGAGGGCACCATGCATGGAGACCCCAAAGTGGATGCCCGATCTGGCTGGGGCCAATCTGACACAGATGCCTCCCGGTGAGATACCTCCATTGTCACCGCCTCCTCAGTGTCCCCTCCTAGTTGGGCCTCTACTGGGGGCCCACACTGGAACCCTCTCTGGCCAACTCGCATGTGAAGCCGGCCTCCTCCTGCTCCGGCAAAGAAGGAACAAGGGTCTTTTGTTGGGCCTCCTGCTGAACTGTTTGTTGGGCCCCCTCTTGGGCCTCCCGTAGGACTACCTGATGGGCCTTCTGCTCAGGTTCTTGATGGGCCTCCTGTTGGGCTTGGGTCGGTTCACTCGATGGCCTATAGCTAGAATGGAAGCCCCACCAGCTACAGCTACTCCAGCACTGGCCTCGATGGTGTTAGCATCTAAAGGTGCGGTGAGGGCCGGTCCCCTTGACAGCTCACCTAGGCCTTGCATCCACTCCACGATGGGTAGGCCCTAGGTTTTGAAAGACAAAGAAGACCTTGGAGACGATGAAGTTTGCCATTGGTACATACTCTCAGACGAAGCCCTTATATATAGGGTCCCAGCCTTCCTCTTGGGCTGGGCAAGCAGAGGAGCGCTGGCTCCCATACCCTCCATGGGATGGTCCCATTTGGCCAGTGCAAGTGCCTCAAAAGATGGGAGGTGATCCTTCTTGAAGTCACCCAAATTCACCCGGATCAATTTTGTCAGCAGCTTAACAGACTCTGTCTCCTCATGTGAGGCCTTGCTAGTAAAAGGTGTTGGCACATTCCCCCATCCATTGTGGATGGCCCAGTCGGAAGTGACTTTGATAAAGAAGAACCGGTCCTTCCAGTTCTTCAGAGAATCAAGGATCACCCCACTTATGGGTAGGTTCCTAGGAGACAGTGAAATCCAGTCTCCACTCTAGCAAAGCTAGAAGATAACCTTCATGGCCACCGCAGTCAATGCCCTCCTTGGTGATTGAGGAATATACAGATGGAGCATAAATATCTAATGGAGTTGACATAGAATCTTGAAATCAGGACTCCCAGTACCACCAAGATCTCATACAACTCCCCTGAGAGCGAGAAGCAAAGACCGCTACACAAGTGTGCCTCATAAATTGTAATGGACCCATCTAGAGGAGAACAGACCCTGTCACACTCCCCTAGCACAGCATACAAAATCATGGTCGAAATGTTGTACTACAAAAACAATAGCTCAATGTTGTTAGTCATGATAACAAAACAAATCGTGTTAACCTTCGAAGCCATGGAAACAGAAAATAGCAAGACACAAAAAGAGAAGAGAGAAATGGACTTGGGAAGAAGAAGTATGTAAGGTGGTGAAGGACGCATCATTTATAGGAGTGGTATGAATTTCAAATGGCGCAACAAAAAGGCATGCACGTGATGACCTGACATGTGCCGGCAACGGATGATATTCAGGCCCATCAATTGTCTGGTGCTATTAGTGGCAACCTGCCACCATATAGGTGGCTGACATGTTGCAAGACGGGATGAGCCTAGTGTCCGAATGACTCAACCTCCTAGGCTACTATGCCTCACTTCTTGAGAACAACGAAATGACGGCGAGTAGATCTGATGATCCCAAAATCGGACTAAAAGTCCAACGATCCACTCCGTAGTGTGGCCTGCCTAACTAACCAGAAATCTGGTTCAGCGTCCAGCCGATTTGACAGGTCAACGATCTAGTTCGACAGCTGGCCAGCTAGTGCACTAGATTGGCATTTAACCTGCTTGACAGGCTGGCGACCCACTTTGTATTCTAGCCAATTTGAGAGGTTAACAATGCAAATCGACATATAGCTTGTATGACTGATTGGCAACCCAATCTGGAGTAAAAAAAAACAAACCGGCATCCTAAAGATCAAAGACGAAAATAGTATGTGTGAAAGTAATAGCTAATTCCATTCATTAATCTCCCTTTGCAAATTACAATGCCTCCAGAGCCAGACGTGCAATAAAAAGAAGATAATAGAAAAAGAGAGATGCATGGAACTCAACAGTAGTGAACTACAGACAAGCAAGCAACAAGAGGAACCTGAGCAAGAGACTGGCGTGCATCCAACGAATCACAAAGCACATCCTGCAAGAACAATCACTCACAAAGAGCTAGAGTAAGGGCTCATCCAAGTGGGGGCCAAAGGGTAAGGAAAGCCTTACCTCGCAGTAAGGAGGAAATGGGCTTGAGCCCAAGATCCACCACCAACCCTACCAGTAGCAGGGTGAGGTTGCGGAGACAACAGTTCTGAATGAGCCCAAGCCCATTCCGAAGACAAGCCACTGCCAAAGGTGAACGCACGAGGCCTCGCCCCACTTAGAAACAGCAGCAGGCATGGCTTCAAAACAGACATGAAAAAGGGGTAACCAAAGTAGCTCCCCAAGCAAAAAGGGGGGACCGAAGCAGACCGCAACTATGTCCTAAGATGATGCCTTTGAACATTGAAGAATGAATCCTACTGATCCCGACGGCCAGCGACTTGACTCTAATGGCAACTTTGGGTTCCCATGCCCTTCATCAATGAAAGCAGGTTATGATGCAAAGAGACAGAATAAGCCCTCAATTTATAGAATGCCGAAGGATCAAAGGGCCGTTAAATGCTAGAGATTCCTCGTGCTGATAAATCTGTAGAAAATCTCTGATGCAAGAGAATCACGCCAGAAATAATAAAGAGGGGAATCTAAGGACAGCCTGGGGAAGAAAGAGAGGGAAAAAATGACAAGGCATGTCATATCTCATCCATGAACATGCTGGAGGTTGAAATTCAAACCTCCCAGCATGAGAGGCTCATGATTGGGAGGTAGAAATGGGCCGACCAAGTGTAAAGATCCACAAACTCAGCGGCATGCTAGAAGGCATCTAGCCCACGGGTCCAGGGGCTAGTCAATGCTTTGTTGACCAGAATATTTACCCAACCGGCCAATCAGCTCAAGTCGGCCACGACCCAATCTAGGCAGCCAACAGTGTCTTTCGTGTACACTGAAGTTTACTTGCCTTAACCCGCAAGTGTCCCAAATATTGTCCCAGATTGCAATTCCACTATAAATGGCAACTCTTAACTCAGCAAATCTCTCATAATGATAACCCCAATATCTGTCACATATAGCATCTCCTCAAGGAGGGAAGGAATCCCCTTAATCGGCACCTACAATCCCCTTGTCAACCCACAAAATCTGCACAAGGCAGTTGGTGGTTAGCCTTGGCGTCCAAGTAAGGCTAAGTTGGCTCAGACCTTATAAAAGATCCTTGAGGCAGATACCAATGGTATACCCACATTTAGGATGATTTCAATCCTCATACACTCAAGTTCCCACTCAAGCAAGCCCACAGAATGCTACTTTTAAGAGCTTTCAAGAGACCACACTCTGTCCGTAGAACCTCCTAAGAATTCTTCCACAATTCTTGTTCCCTTCGATATCAAATCCGCTCTCCACAAGTGCACAATCACAAAGCCACTTCACGCCTAGCGCAACCTCCGAGTAAAATTCAAAAGCCCACTCTCTTGCATCATTACTCATAACCCTCTTTCCCTGTATCTTTCATCGCATAAGAAAGATTACTGACTTAGACATCGGAGAATAAATTAGAGAGTAAGTCCCTCCAATCCTCTGATCTCTTGTTTTGAGTTGTAGTGTGCAAGATCCAAGCCAAGAAGTACGAAGACCAAACCCACTTTAATTCGACCCAAAAATCAAACGGTACCATAATCTATCTGCAATGGTGATCTAGGATGCATCAATATATATGTTGCGTAAAATCTAAGATAAGAGTAGTCCAACCTGCAAACAAAGAAAACCATAAAGAGATAAGGATCAACTGAATTGCTAGACCTGTATCAGAAAGGAATCCAATCGAGCATCCAAACTATTGAATAACTAAATAACCGAACTGCCGGTAATACTTAACATCGAGGTATTGAATAACTGGTTATTTTATACATCTGAACGATTAATAATTCTTTCCTAGTGGAGGCCTCTTAGTGGACTAGAGAATGAGGAGATCTCCTGGGACATGTTAGTGGAGGCCTCTATGGACAAGTTCTTTCCTACAAGTTTAAGGGAATAAAAGAATAATGAATTTTCCCATTTCACATAATCAAAGACCACATGCTATAATTCAAGATCTGCATATTGGTTATCTATACATAACCCTAAAGATATGGCCAAATGCTACATTTCTAACCCGTGGATGATTGGTGTGGCCTTCAATTTACTTATAGTATATTAGAGCATCTTCAAATATATTTAAATAATTCTT
>JAODPA010146759.1:0-15339 GCA_025585075.1 Nepenthes mirabilis
AAGGAGGGAATCATAGTCATCCTGGGGGCTTGGTACAAGGAGGCAATGATAGCCATCCTCTGGGCTTGGTACAAGGATGTAATGATAGCCGTCCTTGGGGCTTGGTACAAGGAGGTAATGATAGCCGTCCTCGGGGCTTGGTACAAGGAGGGAATGATAGCCGTCCTCGAGGCTTGGTACAAGGAGGGAATGATAGCCGTCCTCGGGGCTTGGTACAAGGAGGGAATGATAGCCATCCTTGGGGCTTCGTACAAGAAGGTAATGATAGCCGTTCTCGGGGCTTGGTACAATGAGGGAATGACAGCCGTCCTCGGGGCCTAGTACAAGGAGGTAATGATAGCCGTCCTCGGGGCCTTGTATAAGGAGGGAATGATAGCCGTCCTCGGGGCTTGGTACAAGGAGGGAATGATAGTGGTCCTCGGGACTTGGTACAAAGAGGTAATGATAGCCATCCTCGGGGATTGGTACAAGGAGGGAATTATAGCCGTCCTCGGGGTTTGGTACAAGGCGGTAATGATAGCCATCCTCGGGGCGTGGTAAAAGGATGTAATGATGGCCATCCTCGGGGCTTTGTACAAGAAGGGAATGATAGCCGTCCTCGGGGCTTGGTACAAGGAGGTTATGATAGCCGTCCTCGGGGATTGGTAAAAGGAGGTAATGATAGCCGTCGTCGGGGATTGGTACAAGGAGGGAATGATAGCCGTCCTCGGGGCTTGGTACAAGGAGGTAATGATAGCCGTCCTCGGGGATTGGTACAAAGAGGGAATTATAGCCGTCCTCGGGGTTTGGTAAAAGGAGGTAATGATAGCCATCCTCGGGGCATGGTAAAAGGATGTAATGATGGTCGTCCTCGGGGCTTTGTACAAGAAGGGAATGATAGCCGTCCTCGGGGCTTGGTACAAGGAGGTTATGATAGCCGTCCTCGGGGCTTGGTACAAGGAGGGAATGATAGCCATCCTTGGGGCTTGGTACAACGAGGGAATGATAGTCGTCCTCGGGCCTTGGTACAAGGAGGGAATGATAGCCATCCTCGGGGCCTGGTATAAGGAGGGAATGATAGCCGTCCTCGGGGCTTGGTACAAGGAGGTTGTGATAGCCATCCTCGGGGCTTGGTACAAGGAGGGAATGATAGCCGTCCTCGGGGCTTGGTACAAGGAGGGAATGATAGCCGTCCTTGGGGCTTGGTACAAGGGTGTAACGATAGCCGTTCTCGGGGCATTGTACAAGGATGGAATGACAGCCGACCTCGGGGCCTGGTACAAGGGGTAATGATAGCCGTCCTCGGGGATTGGTACAAGGAGGGAATGATAGCCATCCTCGGGGCTTGGTACAAGGAGGGAATGATAGCCGTCCTTTGGGCTTGGTACAAGGAGGTAATGATAGCCGTTCTCGGGGCTTTGTACAAGGAGGGAATGACAGTCGTCCTCGGGGCTTGGTACAAGGAGGGAACGATAGTGGTCCTCGGGACTTGGTACTAGGTGGTAATGATAGCCATCCTCGGGGCTTGGTACAAGGAGGTAATGATAGCCATCCTCGGGGTGTAATAAAAGGAGGTAATGATAGCCGTTCTTGGGGCTTTGTATAAGGAGGGAATGATAGCCGTCCTCGGGGCTTGGTAAAAGGAGGTAATGATAGCCGTCCTCGGGGCTTGGTACAAGGAGGGAATGATAGCCGTCCTCGGGGCTTGGTACAAGGAGGGAATCATAGTCATCCTCGGGGCTTGGTACAAGGAGGCAACGATAGCCGTCCTCGGGGCTTGGTACAAGGAGGTAATGATAGCCATCCTCGGGGTGTAATAAAAGGAGGTAATGATAGTCGTCCTCGGGGCTTGGTACAACAAGGGAATGATAGCCGTTCTCGGGGCCTGGAACAAGTAGGAAATGATAGCCATCCTCGGGGCGTGGTACAAGGAGGTAAAGATAGCCGTCCTCGTGGATTGGTACAAGGATGGAATGATAGCCGTCCTCGGGGCTTCGTACAAGGAGGGAATGATAGCCGTCCTCGGGGCTTGGTACAAGGAGGAAATGATAACCGTCCTAGGGGCTTGGTACAAGGAGGGAATGATAGCCGTCCTCGGGGCTTGGTACAAGGAGGTAATGATAGCCATCCTCGGGGTGTAATAAAAGGAGGTAATGATAGCCGTCCTCGGGGCTTTGTATAAGGAGGGAATGATAGCCGTCCTCGGGGCTTGGTAAAAGGAGGTAATGATAGCCGTCCTCGGGGCTTGGTACAAGGAGGGAATGATAGCCGTCCTCGGGGCTTGGTACAAGGAGGGAATCATAGTCATCCTCGGGGCTTGGTACAAGGAGGTAATGATAGCCGTCCTCGGGGCTTGGTACAAGGAGGTAATGATAGCCGTCCTTGGGGCTTGGAACAAGGAGGTAATGATAGCCGTCCTCGGGGATTGGTACAAGGAGGGAATGATAGCCGTCCTCGGGGCTTGGTACAAGGAGGGAATGATAGCCGTCCTCGGGGCTTGGTACAAGGAGGGAATGATAGCCGTCCTTGGGGCTACGTACAAGAAGGTAATGATAGCCGTTCTCGGGGCTTGGTACAATGAGGGAATGACAGCCGTCCTCGAGGCCTAGTAAAAGGAGGTAATGATAGCCATCCTCGGGGCCTTGTATAAGGAGGGAATGATAGCCGTCCTCGGGGCTTGGTACAAGGAGGGAATGATAGTGGTCCTCGGGACTTGGTACAAAGAGGTAATGATAGCCATCCTCGGGGATTGGTACAAGGAGGGAATTATAGCCGTCCTCGGGGTTTGGTACAAGGCGGTAATGATAGCCATCCTCGGGGCATGGTAAAAGGATGTAATGATGGCCGTCCTCGGGGCTTTGTACAAGAAGGGAATGATAGCCGTCCTCGGGGCTTGGTACAAGGAGGTAATGATAGCCATCCTCGGGGATTGGTACAAGGAGGGAATGATAGCCATCCTCGGGGATTGGTACAAGGAGGGAATGATAGCCGTCCTCGGGGCTTGGTACAAGGAGGTAATGATAGCCGTCCTCGGGGATTGGTACAAGGAGGGAATTATAGCTGTCCTCAGGGTTTGGTAAAACGAGGTAATGATAGCCATCCTCGGGGCGTGGTAAAAGGATGTAATGATGGTCGTCCTCGGGGCTTTGTACAAGAAGGGAATGATAGCCATTCTCTGGGCTTGGTACAAGGAGGTTATGATAGCCATCCTCGGGGCTTGGTACAAGGCGGGAATGATAGCCATCCTTGGGGCTTGGTACAACGAGGGAATGATAGTCATCCTCGGGCCTTCGTACAAGGAGGGAATGATAGCCATCCTCGGGGCCTGGTATAAGGACGGAATGATAGCCGTCCTCGGGGCTTGGTACAAAGAGGTAGTGATAGCCATCCTCGGGGCTTGGTACAAGGAGGGAATGATTGCCGTCCTCGGGGCTTGGTACTAGGAGGGAATGATAGCCATCCTTGGGGCTTGGTACAAGTGGGTAATGATAGCCGTTCTCGGGGCTTTGTACAAGGATGGAATGACAGCCACCCACGGGGCCTGGTACAAGGGTGTAATGATAGCCGTCCTCGGGGATTGGTACAAGGAGGGAATGACAGCCGTCCTCGGGGACTGGTACAAGGAGGTAATGATAGCCATCCTCGAGGCTTGGTACAAGGAGGGAATGATAGCCGTCCTCGGGGCTTGGTACAAGGAGGGAATGATAGCCGTCATCGGGGCTTGGTACAAGGAGGGAATGATAGTGGTCCTCTGGGCTTGGTACAAGGAGGTAATGATAGCCGTCCTCGGGGCTTGGTACAAGGAGGGAATGATAGCCATTCTCGGGGCTTGGAACAAGGAGGTAACGATAGCCTTCCTCGGGGCGTTGTACAAGGAGGTAATGATAGCCGTCCTCTGGGCTTGGTACAAGGAGGGAATGATTGCCGTCCTCGGGGCTTGGTACAATGAGGTAATGATAGCCATCATCGGGGCTTGGAACAAGGAGGGAATGATAGCCATCCTCGGGGCTTCGTGCAACGAGGGAATGATAGCCGCCCTCGGGGCTTGGTGCAAGGAGGTAATGGTAACCGTCCTCGGGGCTTGGTACAACGAAGGAACGGTAGCCATCCTCGGGGCTTGGTAAAAGGAGGTAATGATAGCCATCCTCGGGCCGAGGTAAAAGGAGGTAATTATAGCCGTCCTCTGGGCTTTGTACAAGGAGGGAATGATAGCCGTCCTCTTGGCTTGGTACAAGGAGGTAATGATAGCCGTCCTCGGGGCTTGGTTCAAGGAGGGAATGATAGTCGTCCTCGGGGCTTGTTACAAGGAGGGAATCATAGTCATCCTCAGGGCTTGGTACAAGGAGGAAACGATAGCCGTCCTCGGGGCTTGGCACAAGGAGGTAATGATAGCCGTCCTCAGGGCTTGGTACAAGGAGGTAATGATAGCCGTCCTCGGGGCATGGTACAAGGAGGGAATGATAGCCGTCCTCGGGGCATGGTACAAGGAGGGAATGATAGCCGTCCTCGGGGCTTGGTACAAGGAGGGAATGATAGCCGTCCTCAGGGATTTGTATAAGGAGGAAATGATAGCCATCCTCGGGGCTTGGTACAAGGAGGGAATGATAGCCGTCCTTGGGGATTGGTACAAGGAGGGAATTATAGCCGTCCTCGGGGTTTGGAAGAAGGAGGTAATGATAGCCATTCTCGGGGCATGGTAAAAGGATGCAATGATGGCCATCCTCCGGGCTTTGTACAAGAAGGGAATGATAGCCGTCCTCGGGGCTTGATGCAAGGAGGTTATGATAGCCATCCTCGGGGCTTGGTACAATGAGGGAATGAAAGCCATCCTCGGGGCTTGTTACAAGGAGGGAATGATAGTCATCCTCGGGGCTTGGTACAAGGAGGTAATGATAGCCGTTCTCGGGGCTCTGTACAAGGAGGGAATGACAGCCGCCCTCGTAGCCTGGTACAAGGAGGGAATGATAGCCATCCTCGGGGCTTGGTACAAGGAGGGAATGATAGCCATCCTCGGGGCCTGGTATAAGGAGGGAATGATAGCCGTCCTCGGGGCTTGGTACAAGGAGGTAGTGATAGCCATCCTCGGGGCTTGGTACAAGGAGGGAATGATAGCCATCCTCGGGGCTTGGTACAAGGAGGGAATGATAGCCGTCCTTGGGGCTTGGTACAAGGAGGTAATGATAGCCGTTCTCGGGGCTTTGTACAAGGAGGGAATGACAGCCGCCCTCGGGGCCTGGTACAAGGAGGTAATGATAGCCTCCCTCGGGGCCTTGTACAAGGAGGGAATGATAGCCGTCATCGGGGCTTGGTACAAGGAGGGAATGATAGCCGTCATCGGGGCTTGGTACAATGAGGGAATGATAGTGGTCCTCTGGCCTTGGTACAAGGAGGTAATGCTAGTCGTCCTCGGGGCTTGGTACAAGGAGGGAATGATAGCCGTTCTCGGGGCTTGGAACAAGGAGGTAATGATAGCCGTCCTCGGGGCGTGGTACAAGGAGGTAAAGATAGCCGTCCTCGTGGATTGGTACAAGGATGGAAAGATAGCCGTCCTCGGGGATTTGTACAAGGAGGGAATGATAGCCATCCTCGGGGCTTGGTACAAGGAGGTAATGATAGCCGTCCTCGGGGATTGGTACAAGGAGGAAATTATAGCCGTCCTCGGGGTTTGGTACAAGGAGGTAATGATAGCCATCCTCGGGGCGTGGTAAAAGGATGTAATGATGGCCGTCCTCGGGGCTTTGTACAAGGAGGGAATGATAGCCGTCCTCGGGGCTTGGTACAAGGAGGTTATGATAGCCGTCCTCGGGGCTTGGTACAAGGAGGGAATGATAGCCATCCTCGGGGCTTGGTACAAGGAGGGAATGATAGTCGTCATCGGGGCTTGGTACAAGGAGGGAATGATAGCCATCCTCAGGGCCTGGTATAAGGAGGGAATGATAGCCGTCCTCGGAGCTTGGTACAAGGAGGTAGTGATAGCCATCCTCGGGGCTTGGTACAAGGAGGGAATGATAGCCGTCCTCGGGGCTTGGTACAAGGAGGGAATGATAGCCGTCCTTGGGGCTTGGTACAAGGAGATAATGATAGCCGTTCTCGGGGCTTTGTACAAGGAGGGAATGACAGCCGCCCTCGGGGCCTGGTACAAGGAGGTAATGATAGCCGTCCTCGGGGCTTCGTACAAGGAGGGAATGATAGCCGTCCTCGGGGCTTGGTACAAGGAGGTAATGATAGCCGTCCTCGGGGCTTGGTACAAGGAGGGAATGACAGCCGCCCTCGTGGCCTGGTACAAGGAGGTAATGATAGCCTCCCTCGGGGCCTTGTACAAGGAGGGAATGATAGCCGTCCTCGGGGCTTGGTACAGGGAGGGAATGATAGCCGTCATAGGGGCTTGGTACAAGGAGGGAATGATAGTGGTCCTCTGGGCTTGGTACAAGGAGGTAATGATAGCCTTCCTCGGGGCTTGATACAAGGATGGAATGATAGCCATTCTCGGGGCTTGGAACAAGGAGGTAACGATAGCCGTCATCAGGGCTTGGTACAAGGAGGGAATCATAGTCATCCTCGGGGCTTGGTACAAGGAGGTAACGATAGCCATCCTCGGGGCTTGGTACAAGGAGGTAATGATAGCCGTCCTTGGGGCTTGGTACAAGGAGGTAATGATAGCCATCCTCGGGGCTTGGTACAAGGAGGGAATGATAGCCGTCCTCGAGGCTTGGTACAAGGAGGGAATGATAGCCGTCCTCGGGGCTTGGTACAAGGAGGGAATGATAGCCGTCCTCGGGGCTTGGTACAAGGTGGTAATGATAGCCGTCCTCGGGGCCTTGTACAAGGAGGGAATCATAGCCGTCCTCGGGGCTTGGTATAAGGACGGAATGATAGCCGTCCTCGGGGTTTGGTACAAGGAGGAAATGATAGTGGTCCTCGGGACTTGGTACAAAGAGGTAATGATAGCCGTCCTCGGGGCTTGGTTAAAGGAGGTATTGATAGCCGTCCTCGGGCCTTGGTACAAGGAGGGAATGATAGCCATCCTGGGGGTTAGTACAAGGAGGGAATCATAGTCTTCCTCGGGGCTTGGTACAAGGAGGCAACAATAGCCATCCTGGGGGCTTGGTACAAGGAGGTAATGATAGCCGTCCTTGGGGCTTGGTACAAGGAGGTAATGATAGCCGTCCTCGGGGCTTGGTACAAGGAGGGAATGATAGCCGTCCTCGAGGCTTGGTACAAGGAGGGAATGATAGCCGTCCTCGGTGCTTGGTACAAGGAGGGAATGATAGCCATCCTTGGGGCTTTGTACAAGAAGGTAATGATAGTCATTCTCGGGGCTTGGTAAAATGAGGGAATGACAGCCGTCCTCGGGGCCTAGTACAAGGAGGTAATGATAGCTGTCCTCGGGGCTTGGTACAAGGAGGCAACAATAGCCATCCTCGTGGCTTGGTACAAGGAGGGAATGATTGTGGTCCTCGGGACTTGGTACAAAGAGGTAATGATAGCCATCCTTGGGGATTGGTACAAGGAGGGAATTATAGCTGTCCTTGGGGTTTGGTACAAGGGGTAATGATAGCCATCCTCGGGGAATAGTAAAAGGATGTAATGATGGCCGTCCTCGGGGCTTTGTACAAGAAGGGAATGATAGCCGTCCTCGGGGCTTGGTACAAGGAGGTTATGATAGCCGTCCTCGGGGCTCGGTACAAGGAGGGAATGATAGCCATCCTTGGGGCTTGGTACAACGAGGGAATGATTGTCGTCCTCGGGCCTTGGTACTAGGAGGGAATGATAGCCATCCTCGGGGCTGGGTATAAGGAGGGAATGATAGCCGTCCTCGGGGCTTGGTACAAGGAGGTAGTGATAGCCATCCTCGGGGCTTGGTACAAGGAGGTAATGATAGCCATCCTCGGGGCTTGGTACAAGGAGGGAATGATAGCCGTCCTCGGGGCTTGGTACAAGGAGGTAATGACAGTCGCCCTCGGGGACTGGTACAAGGGGGTAATGATAGCCGTCCTCGGGGCCTTGTACAAGGAGGGAATGATAGCCGTCCTCGGGGCTTGGTACAAGGAGGGAATGATAGCCATCATCGGGGCTTGGCACAAGGAGGGAATGATAGTGGTCCTCTGGGCTTGGTACAAGGAGGTAATGATAGCCGTCCTCGGGGCTTGGTACAAGGAGGGAATGATAGCCGTTCTCGGGGCTTGGAACAAGGAGGTAACGATAGCCGCCCTCGGGGCGTTGTACAAGGAGGTAATGATAGCGTCCTTTAGGCTTGGTACAAGGAGGGAATGATTGCCGTCCTCGGGGCTAGGTACACGAGGTAATGATAGCCGTCATCGGGGCTTGGAACAAGGAGGGAATGATAGCCATCCTCGGGGCTTGGTACTAGGAGGGAATGAAAGCCATCCTTGGGGCTTGGTACAAGGAGGTAATGATAGCCGTTCTCGGGGCTTTGTACAATGAGGGAATGACAGCCGCCCTCGTGGCCTGGTACAAGGAGGTAATGATAGCCTCCCTCGGGGCCCTGTACAAGGAGGGAATGATAGCCATCATCGGGGCTTGGTACACGGAGGGAATGATAGCCGTTATCGGGGCTTGGTACAATGAGGGAATGATAGTGGTCCTCTGGCCTTGGTACAAGGAGGTAATGATAGTCGTCCTCGGGGCTTGGTACAAGGAGGGAATGATAGCCGTTCTCGGGGCTTGGAACAAGGAGGTAATGATAGCCGTCCTCGGGGCGTGGTACAAGGAGGTAAAGATAGCCGTCCTCGTGGATTGGTACAAGGATGGAATGATAGCCGTCCTCGGGGCTTGGTACAAGGAGGGAATGATAGCCGTCCTCGGGGCTTGGTACAAGGAGGTAATGATAGCCGTCCTCGGGGCTATCATTACCTCCTTGTACCAAGCCCCGAGGACGGCTATCATTCCCTCCTTGTACCAAGCCCCGAGGACGGCTATCATTCCCTCCTTGTACCAAGCCCCGAGGACGGCTATCATTACCTCCTTGTATCACGCCCCGAGGACAGCTATCATTACCTCCTTGTACCAGGCCCCGAGGATAGCTATCATTCCATCCTAGTACCACGCCCCGAGGATGGCTATCATTACCTCCTTGTACCAAGCCCCGAGGATGGCTATCATTACCTCCTTGAACCAAGCCCTGAGAACGGCTATCATTCCTTCCTTGTACCAAGCCCCGAGGACGGCTATCATTCCCTCCTAGTACAAAACCCCGAGTACGGCTATCATTACCTCCTTGTACCAGTCCCCGAGGAAGGCTGTCATTCCCTCCTTGTACCAAGCCCCGAGGATGCTATCATTACCTCCTTGTACCAAGCCCCCAGGACGGCTATCATTACGTCCTTGTACCAAGCCTCGAGGATGGCTATCATTCCCTCCTTGTACCAAGCCCCGAGGATAGCTATCATTCCCTCCTTGTACCAAGCCCCGAGGACGGCTATCATTCCCTCGTTGTACCAACCCCCGAGGATGGCTATCATTACCTCCTTGTACCAAGCCCCGAGGACGGCTATCATTACCTCCTTGTACCAAGCCCCAAGGACGACTATCATTATCTCCTTGTACCAAGCCCCGAGGATTGCTATCATTACCTCCTTGAACCAAGCCCTGAGAACGGCTATCATTCCCTCCTTGTACCAATCCCCGAGGACGGCCATCATTCCCTCCTAGTACAAAACCCCGAGAACGGCTATCAATTCCACCTTGTACCAGGCCCCGAGGATGGCTGTCATTCCCTCCTTGTACCAAGCCCCGAGGATGCTATCATTACCTCCTTGTACCAAGCCCCGAGGACGGCTATCATTACGTCCTTGTACCAAGCCTCGAGGATGGCTATCATTCCCTCCTTGTACCAAGCCCCGAGGATAGCTATCATTCCCTCCTTGTACCAAGCCCCGAGGATGGCTATCATTCCCTCCTTGTACCAACCCCCGAGGATGGCTATCATTACCTCCTTGTACCAAGCCCCGAGGACGGCTATCATTACCTCCTTGAACCAAGCCCCGAGAACGGCTATCATTCCCTCCTTGTACCATGCCCCGAGGACGGCTATCATTACCTCCTTGTACCAAGCCCCGAGGACGGCTATCATTACCTCCTTGAACCAAGCCCCGAGAACGGCTATCATTCCCTCCTTGTACCAAGCCCCGAGGACGGCTATCATTACCTCCTTGTACCATGCCCCGAGGACGGCTGTCATTCCCTCCTTGTACCAAGCCCCGAGGACGGCTATCATTACCTCCTTGTACCAATCCCCGAGGATGGCAATCATTCCCTCCTTGTACCAAGCCCCGAGGACGGCTATCATTCCCTCCTTGTACCAAGTCCCAAGGACGGCTATCATTACCTCCTTGTACCAAGCCCCGAGGACGGCAATCATTCCCTCCTTGTTCCAAGCCCCGATGACGGCTATCATTACCTCCTTGTACCAAGCCCCGAGGATGACTATGATATCCTCCTTATACCAAGCCCCGAGGATGGCTATCATTCCCTTCTTGTACCAAGCCCCGAGGACGGCAATCATTCCCTCCTTGTACCAAGCCCCGAGGACGGCTATCATTACCTCCTTGTACCAAGCCCCGAGGATGGCTATCATTCCCTCCTTGTACCAAGCCCCGAGGACGGTTATCATTTCCCCCTTGTACCAAGCCCCAACGACGGCAACCATTCCCTCCTTGGTTCCAAGCACCGAGGACGGCTATCATTCCCTCCTAGTACCAATCCCCGAGGACGGCTATCATTCCATCCTTGTACCAAGTCCCGAGGACGGCTATCATTACCTCCTCGTGCCAAGCCCCGAGGACGGCTATCATTCCCTCCATGTTCTAAACCCCGATGACGGCTATCATTACCTCCTTGTACCAAGCCCCGAGGACGGCAATCATTCCCTCCTTGTACCAAGCCCCGAGGACGGCTATCATTACCTCCTTGTACCACACCCCGAGGACGGCCGTCATTATCTCCTTGTACCAAGCTCGAGAACGGCTATCATTCCCTCCTTATACCAAGCCCCGAGGACGGCTATCATTACCTCCTTGTACCATGCCCCGAGTACTACTATCATTCCCTCCTTGTACCATGCCCCGAGGACGGCTATCATTCCCTCCTTGTACCAAGCCCTGAGGACGGCTATCATTACCTCCTCGTACCTGGCCCCGAGGACGGCTGTCATTTCCTCCTTGTACCAAGCCCCGAGGATGGCTATCATTACCTCCTTGTACCAAGCCCCGAGGATGGCTATCATTTCGTCCTTTTACCAAGCCATGAGGACGGCTATCATTCCCTCCTTGTACCAGGCCCCGAGGACGGCTATCATTACCTCCTTGTACCAATCCCCGAGGATGACTATCATTCCCTCGTTGTACCAAGCCCCGAGGACGGCTATCATTCCCTCCTAGTACCAAGCCCCGAGGACGGCTACCATTCCCTCCTTCTACCAAGTCCCGAGGATAGCTATCATTACCGCCTTGTGCCAAGACCCGAGGACGGCTATCATTCCCTCCTTGTTCCAAGCCCGGATGACAGCTATCATTACCTCCTTGTACCAAGCCCCGAGGATGGCAATCATTCCCTCCTTGTACCAATCCCCGAGGATGGCTATCATTACTTCATTGTACCACACCCCGAGGACGGCCGTCATTATCTCCATGTACCAAGCCCGAGAACGGCTATCATTCCCTCCTTATAACAAGCCCCGAGGACGACTAACATTACCTCCTTGTACCAAGCCCCGAGTACTACCATCATTCCCTCCTTGTACCAAGCCCGAGGACGGCTATCATTCCCTCCTTGTACCAAGCCCCCAGGACGGCTATCATTACCTCCTTGTACCAGCCCTGAGGACGACTGTCATTCCCTCCTTGTACCAAGCCCCGAGGACGGCTAACATTACCTCCATGTACCAACCCCGAGGATGGCAATCATTCCCTCCTTGTACCAAGCTCTGAGGACGGCTATCATTCCCTCCTTGTACCAAGTCCCGAGGACGGCTATCATTACCTCCTTGTACCAAGCACCGAGGACAGCTATCATTCCGACCTTGTTCCAAACCCCGATGACGGCTATCATTACCTCCTTGTACCAAGCCCCGAGGACGGCAATAATTCCCTCATTGTACCAAGCCCTGACGACGGCTTTCATTCCCTCCATGTACCAAGCCCCGACGACGACTACCATTACCTCCTTGTACCACGCCCCGAGGATGGCTATCATTACGTCCTTGTACCAAGCCCCGAGGACGGCAATCATTACCTCCTTGTACCAAGCCCCGAGGATGGCTATCATTCCCTCCATGCACGAAGCCCCGATAACGGCTATCATTCCCTCCTTGTTCCAAGCCCCGATGATGGCTATCATTCCCTCCTTGTACCAAGCCCCGAGGATGGCTATCATTTCCTCCTAGTACCACACCCCGAGGATGGCTATCATTACCTCCTTGTACCAAGCCCCGAGGACGGCAATCATTACCTCCTTGTACCAAGCCCCGAGGATGGCTATCATTCCCTCCTAGTACCAAGCCCCGAGGACGGCTATCAGTCTGACCTTGTTCCAAGTCCCGATGACGGCTATCATTACCACCTTGTACCAATCCCCGAGGATGGCAATCATTCCCTCCTTGTACCAAGCCCCGAGGACGGCTATCATTACCTCCTTGTACCACACCCCGAGGACGGCCGTCATTACCTCCTTGTACCAAGCCCGAGAACGGCTATCATTCCCTCCTAGTACCAAGCCCTGAGGACGGCTATCATTACCTCCTTGTACCAGGCACTGAGGACGGCTGTCATTCCCTCCTTGTACCAAGCCCCGAGGATGGCTATCATTACCTCCTTGTACCAAGCCCCGAGGACGGCTATCATTACGTCCTTGTACCAAGCCTTGAGGACGGCTATCATTCCCTCCTTGTACCAAGCCCTGAGGACGGCTTTCATTCCCTCCATGTACCAAGCCCCGAGGACGGCTATCATTACCTCCTTGTACCACGCCCCGAGGATGGCTATCATTACGTCCTTGTACCAAGCCCCGAGGACGGCAATCATTACCTCCTTGTACCAAGCCCCGAGGATGGCTATCATTCCCTCCTTGTACCAAGCCCCGAGGACGGTTATCATTTCCTCCTTGTACCAAGCCCCGACGACGGCTACCATTCCCTCCTTGTACGAAGCCCCGAGGACGGCTATCATTCCCTCCTTGTACCAAGCCCCGAGGACGGCTATCATTCCCTCCTTGTACCAAGCCCCGAGGACGGCTATCATTCCCTCCTTGTACCAAGCCCCGAGGACGGCTATCATTCCCTCCTTGTTCCAAGCCCCGATGACGGCTATCATTACCTCCTTGTACCAAGCCCCGAGGACGGCAATCATTACCTCCTTGTACCAAGCCCCGAGGATGGCTATCATTCCCTTCTTGTACCAAGCCCTGAGGACGATTATCATTTCCTGCTTGTACCAATCCCCGACGACGGCTACCATTCCCTCCTTGCACGAAGCCCCGAGAACGGCTATCATTCCCTCCTTGCTCCAAGCCCCGATGATGGCTATCATTCCCTCCTTGTACCAAGCCCCGAGGACGGCTATCATTACCTCCTAGTACCAAGCCCCGAGGAGGGCTATCATTACCTCCTTGTACCAAGTCCCGAGGATGGCTATCATTCGTTCCTTGGACCAATCCCCGAGGACGGTTATCATTTCCTCCTTGTACCAAGCCCCGAGGATGGCTACCATTCCCTCCTTGTACCAAGCCCTGAGGACGGCTATCATTACCTCCTTGTACCAAGCCCCGAGGACTGTTATCATTTCCTCCTTGTACCAAGCCCCGAGGACGGCTATCATTCCCTCCTTGTACCAAGCCCCGAGGACAGTTTTCATTTCCTCCTTGTTCCAATCCCCGAGGACGGCTATCATTCCTACATTGTACCAAGCCCCGAGGACGGCTAACATTACCTCCTTGTACCAATCCCCGAGGACGGCAATCATTCCCTCCTTGTACCAAGCCCCGAGGACGGTTATCATTTCCTCCTTGTACCAGGCCCCGAGGACGGCTGTCATTCCCTCCTTGTACCAAGCCCCGAGGATGGCTAACATTACCTCCTTGTAATAATCCCCAAGGACGGCAATCATTCCCTCCTTGTACCAAGCCCCGAAGATGGCTATCATTCCTTCCTTGAACCAACTCCCCAGGACGGCTATCATTAGCTCCTTATACCAATCCCCGAGGACGGCTATCATTCCCTCCTTGTTCCAAGCCCCGATGATGGCTATCATTACCTCCTTGTACCAAGCCCCGAGGACGGTTATCATTTCCTCCTTGTACCAGGCCCCGAGGACGACTGTCATTCCCTCCTTGTACCAAGCCCCGAGGACGGCTAACATTACCTCCTTGTACCAATCCCCGAGGACGGCAATCATTCCCTCCTTGTACCAAGCCCTAAGGACGGCTATCATTACCTCCTTGTACACGGCAACGAGGACGGCTGTCATTCACTCCTTGTACCAAGCCCCGAGGACGGCTATCATTACATCCTTTTACCATGCCCCGAGGATGGCTATCATTACCTCCTTGTACCAAGCCCCGGGAACGCCTATCATACCCTCCTTGTACCAAGCCTCGAGGATGACTGTGATTCCCACCTTGTACCAAGCCCTGAGGACGGCTATCATTCCCTCCTTGTACCAAGCCCCGAGGACGGCTACCACTACCGCCATGTACCAAGCCCCGAGGACGGCTATCATTACCTCCTCGTACCAAGCCCTGAGGAGGGCAATCATTCCCTCCTTGTACCAAGCCCTGAGGACGATTATCATTTCCTCCTTGTACCAAGCCCCAAGGACGGCTATCATTCCCTCCTTGTACAAGCCCCGAGGAGGGCTATCATTACGTCCTTCTACCAGGCCCCGAGAACGGTTATCATTTCCTCCTAGTATGAAGCCACGAGGATGGCTAACATTACCTCCTTTTACCACGCCCCGAGGAGGGGCTATTATTACCTCCTTATACCTAGCCCCGAGGACTGCTATCATTCCCTCGTTGTACCAAGCCCCGAGGATGGCTATCATTACCTCCTTGTAACAACCCCCGAGGATGACTATCATTCCCTCCTTGTACCAAGCCCCGATGACGGCTATCATTACCTCCTTGTACCAGGCACCGAGGACGGCTATCATTCCCTCCTTGTATCAAGCCCCAAGGACGGCTATCATTACCTCCTTGTACCAAGCCCCGAGGATGGCTCTCATTACGTCCTTGTACCAAGCCTTGAGGACGGCTATCATTCCCTCCTTGTGACAAGCCCCGAGGAAGGCTTTCATTCCCTCCTTATACCAATCCCCGAGGACGGCTATCATTACCTCCTTGTACCAC
>JAODPA010146770.1:0-15339 GCA_025585075.1 Nepenthes mirabilis
AATTTTACCTGTTGGATTTCAATCTAACTGGTGTGAGGGAAATATATGGACTGCAACGCGCTAAATATGATTCACACAATATTTTAGGCCTACGTCGAGGTTGATACAATAGATTTTAATATTTTTTACTTTTATTTTGAGCAAAATAAATTTATTTACGACCTTACACCTTTTTAATATTCAACATCTATTTATCTTTAAAGATAACTAGATAAAAGTTATAATTCAGTTGCTAGTTTCAAGGCTTTCCTTATACAGGTGAAAGAGCGCTAGCATTCGACTTGCCTTAACCCGAGCTTGTGTGGTGAGTTGCCTGAACGATGTCATACAGTCAACATGAAGAAGCTTGCACGACAAATTGGACATAATGATCATGCTCGATGCATGTCCGACATAAACCCAAGTGATAGGTTGGTAAAATGCTCACGTTTGATACACAGTTGAAAGGAATCTAAGCAGTAAATTGACAATCTGTTCACACTGGACCAGAACAGCCGCTTGCACTAGAGTAGTAAATTAATTATCATTCACATAGTCCTTTGGGATTTATATTTTACACATACTACTTATAAGCGCTATAAATCACAAAATAGAAAACTTAACATGTATATAAAGATATAAAATTCATAATGAGCGATCTATCTTAACACTATTAATAAAACCCTTCTTAAGGGATGATATTTTCATTAAAATATCATATGAATACAAAGTAGTAACATATTGATAATTTCTATACCTATATTCCTATAATTCCATACTCATATTGATCACAAATACCTTTTCATGAACCTTATAATGTATACATACATACATATTGATGGGTATATCAGAAATGTGTTGGCCCCAAAAAGTCAACAAAAGTCCAAGAAGGACGGTCAACATCTCTTGCGGCTTTGAACGGGCCCAGAATTGAAAGGCCCAAGACGGTCAACGCTGGCGTTGACCGTCCGGGCTGCCAACGCACATGCAGATGATCAACTCCAACGTTGACCGTCCGCGTGCTACACTTTGGACCCAAAGGGGGCCTTTCTACAGTAACGGGCCTAGTCCGTTTAGGCCCACGAATCATCAAAAGGCCAACAACGGCTTTCCAGGGATTTTCCACGATCCCAACTGGCACCAAAGGGAATTTTGACAATATTGGCGCCCTTCACATAAGGAAGGCGCCAGATTTACCCAAATCCTTGCCAACTAAGGCTCTCCAACGGTAACATGCATGGAAGGAAGGTGTCCGATTTAAAAAACTGTTGGCCGCCTCAGAAGGAAACTATCATGCATGATTTGGCAACTGGCGCCGGCTCTCAAAGGAAAGCCAACCAGCAGATCACGGAGGCAATCCCTCCTTCCAAAGAAGGAGGATCGCCCTATCCACCATAAAAAAATCCCTAGATTCACCATCCAGGGCACGCTTTCAATCATCCTCTCAATTGCATACGCTTTCTGTAATACAAACGAGTGCTCTCAGAGATCTGCTTTCTCTGCCATCAACATTCTCCAGCAACCCTAAGGCAACAAGCGAGCCCTTACGGCCGTTTACCGCATTCCCACCTTCCAAATTCAAGAAAACCTCATGTCTCTCTTACGTATGGAAAAAATACTCTCTTTGTCTCTCTCTTTCTCTCAATTTCAGTTTCTTTCTTTCAAAGACTGTTTGGCGGATTTGAGCGTCGGAGTGTTTTTGGGGGGACAACTTTTCGTCGGCACGCTGACCTCCTGTTCTGTTTAGTGGAGTGCAGGATCCAACTCAGGGAACGGAGCCGGAACCACATCAAGAGGATCGATCGAATCTGTTCGAAGTTCAGATCCAGAGACGCATCATTGGCGCCGTCTGTGGGAAATGCATACAAAAGCCAACCACAAAATCCGCACAAACTCTCTCTGTCACCTTCTGATCCTGCAATGGTGAACACGAGATCCCAAACTAGCGACCCCGCTAGAGATACTGCTAACCCCGACCAGGATCACGCTACTGGTGCAATGGTCAACGGAGCCACTGGCGGAGTTCCACCGCCTTACTTTCAACAACTGGTGGAGCAGATATAGGACAATAATCGCCTGCTCCAATAATCGCAGAACTAGCAACGACTGCAGGTGGCTCCTCCAGCGGCCATCCCAACACCTGCCACCAAAAGGGGTGGCCAAAGGAAGAAGAAGTAGGCCAAAAGGCCCACAAAAGCCGGAGACAATCTGGCACCGGTATCCTCCTGCGTTCCTGGCCAAAATAGGCCTGAGGAGCGCTCCAAGAGCACGTCTCCACCAGAAAGCCCGGAGAGAAGAAATCCCCGATACTCTCAAGTAGAAGACAACAACGCAATCCGGGAGCGAGCCTCCAGGACTGCCAGATCCACTGGGGGAAGCAGCCGACCGGCTGCTAAACCCTCCAGGGACAAGACAGAGTTGAGGGATTACCTCAACTCCAAACGATCAGCAAACGTCGCTCGCGCTGATCCGCGAGTGGACAAGATCTGGAACCGTGTGTTCCAAGAGGAGGAGATCGCCATCGACTTGGACCGATCTCCTTTTACTGCAGAGATCCTGAGCCGACCACTGTCGACGAAGTTCAAGATGCCGTCCCTTGACTTATATGATGGGGGTAGTGATCCAATTGACTACCTGGATTACTTCCGCACCCATCTGAGTCTACAAGGATTAGAAGACTCAACGATGTGCTACTACTTTTCGCTCACACCGAAGGGAGACGCTCGAATCTGGTTGTACCACCTCCCTTCAGGCACCATCAGCAATTTCCGTGAACTCACGGATCTCTTCATGGCTCAGTATGTCTCGAGCCGACGGGAAGAGAAACAGCCATGGCATCTCTCCCACATAGAGCAGAAACCGGGAGAGAACCCACGGCGTTTCCTGAATCGCTTCGTGGCGGAGTCCAGAAGGATCCTCAGGATCACAGAGGAGATGAAGTTGGGCAGTTTCATCTCTGCGCTTACTTACGGTGACTTTTTCAAGCACCCCGCCCACAAAAATCCTTAAACTTTCCAAAAAGCAGAATCCATTACCAGGGCCTACGCTGCAGCAGAAGAGGCCAATGAGGCAAAACGTGCAGAGCAGACGGATCAGCCTCGGCCGTTCCTTGACGAAGGGAAGAGAAAGTACAGCGACGGAGAACATTCCCGCCAGAAGCGGCGCCGGACTGGGCCCCCAAAATGCAGAGACTATGGGCCCACCAGTTTTACACCTCTGACAGACACGTACGCCAACGTCCTCATGCAGATCCGTGAAGAAAAGTTTCTGAAGTGGCCCAAACCGCTGAAGAAGGACTTTGGAAACTAGTCGAAGTACTGTGACTTCTATCGTTCTGCTGGCCATTCGACTAAGGACTGTAAGACGCTGTAAAGGGAGATCGAAGATCTAATTCACAGAGGCCACATCACGAAATTTATTAGAGGTCCTGGATAGAGCTCAAGAACGGCTGATGAAGAGAGGCAGGAGCAGACACCACCCCGAAATAGGATTACGGGGGGGTGATTAATATGGTCACCACCCGACCTGCCAAGGACCCGGCTGATAGCAAGGAGTAGCAAACTGGGAGGAAGAAGCAGCGTACAGTAGACAATACGATTAGCTTCGATGATAGTGACTCAACTCATGTAGTGTCCCCCCATGCTGACCGCCTTGTTATATCAGCACTCGTTTCAGACGTTTCAGACGGCAGTATGGACAACCAACTGAAACGAGTCTTTATCGATAATGAAAGTTCTAAAGATTTACTTTACTTGAACGCCTTCTTTAAGTTAGGCCTAAAAAAGAACCAGTTAAAACCCTCTGAAGGCCCACTATATAGCCTTGACAACGAGCCAGTGCCCGTCCAAAGGACTATTCAATTGGAAGTTACCTTAGGGACGTATCCAAATACAGCGAGTCGCACACTTACCTTTCTAGTAGTTGATCTACCCTTCGTTTATAACGTGATACTAAGCAGGCCGCGCCTGACAGCGTTTGGGGCGGTCACCTCAATTTTGCACCTTAAAATAAAGTTCCCGACACCTTACGATGTGGGAGAGTTGTTAGGCGACCAAATAATTAGGCGGACATGCTACATGTCCCAGATTGTCCCTATCGGCAGCACTGGCACGGTGGGAGAACTCGATCATCGAGACGAGACCACCCTGCAACAAGTGCAGTTTGGTGAAGTCACAGATCTGGTCCCACTAAATCTAAAGGAACTGAAAAGGTGTATGCAGATTGGAGACTCACTCACTGGCACACTGCGCACTGAACTGATTGCGTTCCTGCAACGGAACGTCGATATATTCGCATGGTCTCCCGCAGACATGCCCAAGATTTTAGTTGAGGTGATGGTCCACAAGTTGGGCCTCGATCCTGGCCGAAAGCCGGTCAGGCAGAAGCGGAGAAATCACTCCACAGAGAAGCTGATCGCCATCCGAGAGGAGGTAAAAAAGCTATTGGACGCTGAATTTATTATAGAAGTTCAGTATCCAGATTGGCTTTCAAATGTCGTCCTAGTTAAAAAGAGCAATAGAAAATGACGAATGTGCGTCGATTTTACCGACGTCAATAATGCCTGCCCGAAAGGCAGTTTTTTCTCGCCCAGGATTGACCTACTGGTTGACTCCACGGCTGGACATGAGCTGCTCAACTTCATGGACGCCTATTCGGGTTACAACCAGATTTGAATGAGTCCGAAGGATGAGAAACATACATCGTTCATGACAGACCAGGGCACCTACTACTATAAAGTGATGCCCTTTGGACTGAAGAACACTGGAGCAACTTACCAGCGACTGGTCAACAAGATGTTTAAAAAACAGATTGGTCGCAATATGGAGGTCTACGTCGATGACGTGCTCGTCAAGAGCAGAGTCACTGGCGACCACATACGTGACCTGGAAGAATCGTTTGAGGTACTCCGCCAGCACTAAATGAAGATGAATCCAGCCAAGTGTGTCTTCGGGGTGCCTCCAGGAAGTTCTTGGGTTTCATAGTCTCCCAGCGGGGGATCGAGGCAAACTCAGAAAAGATCAAGGCCCTTGCTGACATGGCTCCCCCATGGAGCGTCAAAGACATCCAGCAATTGATTGGGCGGCTGGCAGTTTTGTCCCGCTTCCTCGCGAAATCCGGTGACAAGTACCAGCCCTTCTTTAAAGCCCTGAGAGGGACAAAATCTAACGGATTCCAGTGGACGGCTGACTGCCAGACAGCCTTCAATGAATTAAAGCAGTATCTGGCCAGCCCACCAATGCTAGCGTCACCAAAAGATGGAAAGAAGTTGTACCTTTACCCGGCGGTTTCAAAAGTGTCCCTCAACTTCGTCCTCGTGTGCCAGAAATCCAATACCCGGCAACCGATCTACTATGTGAGCAAAATATTGACCGGTCCAGAAACGCGCTATCCACACGCTGAAAAAATGGCCCTAGTAATTATTTTCGTAGCGCCAAAATTGAGGCTATACTTTCAGGTGCAAAGTATAGTGGTCCTCACTGACCAGCCGCTAAAAGGTATACTCCAGAAACCAGACGTTTCAGGACAGTTAGTGAAATGGGCTATCGAATTTGGTGAGTTCGACATCGAATTCAAGCCCAAACCTGCCATAAAAACGCAGGCTCTGGACGACTTTATTGTTGAGACCACGACCCCAATTCACGAGGAACAGCCCGCAGAAAATGCAGAACAGCCAGACGAAGTTTCAGAATGGACACTCCACGTGGACGGATCGTCCACGGACAGTGGCAGCGGAGCAGAGGTGGTCCTTACGACCCCTAATGGATTCGAGGTTAAGTATTCCCTCAAACTTGACTTCCCGACGACCAACAACGTTGCCGAGTACGAAACCCTACTAACCGGCCTACGATTAGCAAAGGAGTGCGCTGCCAAGAGGTTGGCGGTTTACGGTGACTCTGAACTAATCGTCAACCAGGTTAACAGGGCTTTGAGGCAAACAACCCTTCCTTGGCCAAGTACCTGTCAAAGGCAAGGGAGGCTGTCCAGCGTTTTGACAAACTGACCCTGATTCATGTTCCCATAATTGAAAAATGGAAGGCGGACCGGCTAACTAGAGCCGCCGCTGTCGAAAACTCAGAACAGTACTCGAGGGATATGAGGGAGATCCTGAATGCTTCCATCATAGAGAAACTGGAGGCGATGTAGATTTTTGAAACGGAAAACTGGATGACGCCCTACCTTAGATACTTGGCTGACGGATCACTCCCAGAGGACGTCGAAAAGACTAAGCGTGTTAAAAAGACAACTGGCTGGTACACAGTAGTCGATGGGCGGCTGTATTGTTGCGGATACTCAACTTCGTACCTCCGCTATCTATCTCCCGTGGAGGCAGACTACGCGCTGAGTGAAGTTCACCTCGGGATCTGCGGATCACACGTAGACGGGAAAAACTTGGCCTCCAAGATCATGCGGCAGGACTATTATTGGCCATCGATGAAAAAGGACGCGCTTAAGTTTGTAAAGAAATGTGAAAGTTGCCAGCTTCACGACAACTTTCACCACCAGCCGTCCGCTGACCTGAAGTCCCTTCAGGCTCCATAGCCCTTCGCGCAATGGGGGATCTATATCCTCGACCCATTTCCCATTGCCACGGGGTAAAGGAAGTTCATCATCGCAGTCATCGACTACTTCACCAAGTGGGTCGAGGGGTGAAGTAGTTGAGGCAAGCCCGTTAGCAAAAATCACGGAGCACAATGCACTGAAATTTCTTCGCCAGGGCATTGTCTGCAGGTTTGGCATCCTAGAGGTCGTAGTGACCGACAACGGGACCCAATTTTCGAAAAAACGCTTCACTAAGTATTGTGCTAGCCTTGGTATCAAGCTGTTCCACATTTCGATGGCATACCCCCAAGCCAACGGGCAGGTGGAGGTTACGAACCATACGCTACTCCACGGGTTAAAGATTAAGTTGGAGGACGCTGGGGGCTCCTGGGCTGATGAGCTCCCATCCGTCCTCTGGTCTTATCAGACAACCCCAAAGGAACCCACGTGCGAGACACCTTTCAGCCTCTGTTACAGGACTGAGGTAGTGATCCTGGTTGAAATCGGGCTTCCGAGTCTCAGGATGGAGTCTTTCAACCCACAGACCAACTCCCAGAAAATCAGAGAGCACTTAGAATTGCTAGAGGAAGCCCGCGATGCTGCTAAAATATGGACAGCAGCCTACCAACACCGAGTTGCATGGTACTACAATAAAAAGGTGAAGGCCCAACAGTTCAACGTTGGGGACTTGATCCTACGAGGCGTCGAGGCCACAGGCAAGCTGGCCGGCCGCAACAAGCTCTCCCCTAACAGGGAAGGGCCTTCTCTTGGTCTCCGCAGTCTTACGAAACGCAGCATACAAACTCCGAAACCAGGATGGAAAGCTGGTCCCGTGAACATGGAACGCAATCCACCTCAAACGCTACTTCCAGTAGGGAACCCAGGTACGCACTCGCTCATTTACGTGCATTCATTCGCATGCTTGTTTAATTCGATAAAATAAGAAGTTTACTTAACATATAGAATCCTAATTTTTGTGTACATGTATATTGTGTTTGCCTTGCAGGATTACCCGACCTAGGCTGCCCCTAAGTCGGGAGGGTCTTCACCCTCTCGTTAAACCCTGGTCATCCAGGCGGCCAAAAGTGGTCGAATTTGAACATCGGTCATCCGAGCGGCCTGTTAGCAGTCGTATTTAAACCCTGGTTATTCAGGTGGCCCATGAGCGGTCTTAAACACTGGTCATCCAGGTGCCCCATGAGTGGTCTTAAACCCTGGTCATCCATGTGGCCCATGAGTGGTCTTAAACTCTGGTCATCCAGGTGGCCCATAAGCGGTCTTAAACCCTGGTTATCCAAGTGACCCATAAGCGGTCTTAAACCTTGGTCATCCAAGTGGCCCGTTAGCGGTCAAAAAACCTTAGGGGGCTAGTGCAGCACACGCGACGACCTCCCTCACGGGGATTAGCAACGTCAGTCAACAACGGTCGAAGGAAGAAATATTTCTTCTCTAACATTGGCTGCCCAAGTCTTTACTTGTATGGTGTCACCGGGCTGGCTAACACAACCGCCTACCCAGCTTAAGGACTTTACTCCTTAGGCAGCCAACCAACCAGGTTGGCCGCCCCACGCAATAACCCTCTCTACGTGAGGGTAGCGTGATCGAGCAGCGGCGAGAAGTATTTCTTCTCAAACGCTGATTGCCCAAGTTACCACATGGACATCACCACAAGGCTGGTCAACACGACCACTTGCCAAGCCCAGGGACCTAGCTCCTTGGGCAACCAAACAACGGTCGCCGGCCAATCAGGTTGGCCGCCTAATGCAGCAATACACATAAACACGAAAAGTAATAAAATTCAATGGACACCAACTGGGGAAAATTCCCGTTTTATTGCATTTAATTGTGTTACATTATTACATCAGTACAAGAACAAAGAAGAAAACACAAACAGCTGTCCCTGGCTATCATGGGGGATCCCCCTACAATGTCTTCTTTCCGTTGCGCCGCTCTGTTGGATTGATTAATGAGTTTGGCTGGAAAATTGGGATCAATCAACCGCGCAATGCACCGGCCGACGTTGATCCCTTCCAACAATCGCGCATGCAGCATGCCTACAAGTTCAATGGGACGGATGCGGAGGGTCAGATCATTCTCCAGGTCTGTGATCCGGTCAGCAAGCCGCTTCTTGACTTTATTATGTCGATCATCCTCCTCCTTCAAGCGGGCGACCTCGGCTTTCAACTCAGCGTTCTCCGCCTCCATGCCCGCCATGACTGCCTCGAGAGCAGTGATCTGCTCACGGAGCTCCCCTCCTGAGGCAGCCAGCCTGGCCTCCAACCAGGCGATTTCAGCCTCCCGCTCCGCATTGATGCGATCGCGTTGCTCCACCTCCCGGGAGAAGGCTGAGATCAACCTCATTGACTGCACAAGACAAAAGCAAAATATAAGTTATAAATACGATGAAGAAAGAAGTGCAAGGAGGCTATTACAGGAATTGTACCTCATAAATCTTCCTCGAGGGCCTCGCAGGTCTGGACTCTAGACCTGGTCCGGTTTCTGGTGGATCGGATGACGATGGACCAGGAGCATCCTCTTGCGCCAAACTCCCCGCTGCCTCATCCAAAATGCGATCCAGGAACGCATCAGTCTCGTCCATGGCAGCTGCGGGCTCCTCCCTTGCAAGTTCCGGAGCAGATGCAGAGGGCTCCTCTCTGGCGGCCTCTGGAGCAGTTGAAGAGTCGAGCCCCGCTATTGGCTCCACAGTAGAAGTCTGCGTGGCCGTCACCGTCTCACAAGCTGGCCCCTCAAGAGATTCCATCGACTCAGCACCGAGAACCACTTGCGGCGCAGGCTGCGCCAAGATGACTCATGAGTCCACCGGCCAATCCTCGTAGGTCTTTTCCAAGCCCACGGTGCTACCAGCCCCGGCACAGATCCCCGCGGCAACATAATCAATAAGCGACGATGACGACGAGGGTGTCTCTGTCGCCTTCTCAAGCAGCGGGCCGAAAGACCCTTCGTCGGGACGTTGCATACGGATGATTACCCCTTTGGTCTCATCGGGGTTCGCCAACCTCACAGGCGGCATAGGTTTTCTAGTTGGGGAGGGCGGACCCCAGTTTGCTTTCCTCGCTTCCTCTCGAGAAACCAAAAAATCTCGAGTAAAATCATCTGGATTCTCCGTTATTACTTTCGTCAACCATGCGTAGGCTGCTCACCTAAGGCAACATTCTCAGAGATCTGCTTTCTCTATCATCAACATTCTCCAGCAACCCTAAGGCAACAAGTGAGCCCTCACGGCCGTTTACTGTCTTCCCACCTTCCAGATTCAAGAAGACCACACGTCTCTCTTACGTCTGAAAAAACACACTCTTTGTCTCTCTCTTTCTCTCAATTTCAGTTTCTTTCTTTCGAAGACTGTTTGACTGACTTGAGTATCGGAGTATTTTCGGTGGGACAACTTTCCGCCGGCACGTTGACATCCTGTTCTGTTTAGTGGTGTGTAGGATCTAACTCAGGGAACGGAGCCGGAACCACATCAAGAGGATCGATCGAATCTGTTCGAAGTTCGGATCCAGAGACGCATCACATATATATGTATATATATTGATTAGTACCTCAAATAAGGATTTATCCTAAGAAATTTGAATTACACTCTTGGATCTTTTAACACATATCTTGAATACCACAAATTAAAATAAGAGATCAAAGGTATAAGATTTGATCCACAATTGCACTAGTCAAACAAGACGTCGAGTAAGTCAAATGAAATTGGAAAAAAATCTAGAGGACAAGCTCTTGCCCTTGGGTGTTTTCATAGGAAAAATGTTATACGGAAGAAAAGCTCCCAAACTTTTGTATAAGTTTCACTATTTCATGACTTGTTCACTATGAACAAGAAGGCCAATTCCATCTATCTTGCAGTGCGTCTTCTTTGGCAACAGCATGGATTAGCTACCCTGCCTTCTAACAACTCACCCATCTTGAGGCAGTCCTTTCGAGCTTGATGCGTGATACTCTACCCACTCTGATAAGGTGGTTTTTGAAATCGGTTATCAGACAATTTGCATGTTCTGACAATGCAATCTATTAATGATCCAAGCCGATATTACAGTCTGAATTTTGATATTTAACTTCGGATCTACCTATTTTTGTGACAGACCCATCAACATATATACACACACACCCTTCCATATACACACACAATTATACATATACGTATTCGTATACATACATGCATGCATGCATGAATATACGCAGGGAAAATCAAAACTTCATCTCTGAACAGATCTCCAACATCCATCGTCTTCTTTCCGCACGATGCCACTCGCAGTGGCATGCTTACAAGAAATACTCCATATTACAGTGAAGAAATAAGGATAATTCTGATTTTATGCATAATCCCACGGTTTACTTATATATATATTAATCACATATAAATTAGAGTGCATTCCCATGCATAAAGTTTTTATCATGCACGTCATTCAAGATAAAGATAGATTACTTTAGTTTTATAATATACAATCTTATCTTATATCATATGGTTCACCATTTTTAATCACTTAAAATTACATATAAATTCTCTTGACATTAAGCAAGAATACTTATAGTCAAATCTTGAGCTGATTAGTCACCGATAATGCCAATCCGGCCTGCCTAATGTAAAATCCAAGCTTGGATCCTCTTCTTCCAGCAAGTTTGATCCCGAATATTTGCTTAAATTCATTGTAATATCCGGATTCTGCATTCAATATCATGCAATTCAAGTCATCCATGAGAACCAGAGCAACGAATTCAAACATTCAACTAACCAAAGGAGTTATTCTTGTGTTCATACAAAAGTAATAGCCACCTTTTTGACTAACTAACATAATAATAATAACAATAATAAAGTTTTAAGTATCACTATTTCACTCTATTTAATTTATGAGCATATATGTAATTTTAAATTATTTTATCATCACATTTTTAAATTTTTGGATCAATGTCATTCTTTTATTTTTCTTCAAATCATAACTAATTTATTTTTCTCATATATTATTTCTTTACATTAGCTGTATTTTTAGTGTCTGAACTATCTATATATTATTCATTATTTTATCTTGTATAGGTGCAATTTTTAAACGTTTATATATTTCAGCATTTCTTATATTATTTATAGTGCAGATCTACTCGGTAGTTTCCTAATATTTTCATATATACAATACCTACTTTTTTACTTGTTGATCGATTGCTCAACATTCAATCCAATAAATTATAGCAAATCTAATAGATGCTACAGTATTTCTCTTTTAATTTTGTAGGTATATCTCAAAAAAAAAAAAAAAAAACTCGTTATAACTCTTTATTTTAAATGGCCTATGTCATGCGACTTACAAACAATCTCTGATTCGAATCGTATTAGCAGTTTTCTAATACCTCTGTATGCTGTGATGCCAATGATGTTATTAGCATCCTATCTTCTTTGCTTCTGAAAATTCCAAACAAAACAAAAAGTAAGAAAAAATCGGGTTAGTATTGATACCATATCAACATTTTATACTATAAAATAATTGTGTCACAATCTATCTTAACATTAATTAGAAAACAAAGTATAACTTAATTACTAAATATGTTGGTTAACAGTATTACAAATCATCATCATCATCATCATCATCATCATCATCGTCATCAAAGAAGGACAAATTGGCTCTATCATTGAAAATACCATAATAGCTCCTACTTAAAATGCCAAAGTTAGAGAGAGAGAGAGAGAGAGAGAGAGAGGGGGGGGAGGGAGGGAGAGAAGGTGTTACCTTGAAGAATTGCTCCAGAGAGTTGAAGGGAAATCTGTCGTTTGATCAGAAGGTCCTCCTTTGTTCATCAATCTTCGACCAAGTCCATGGTCATTTGTGCTCCCTAATACATACAAGTCTTCCTCTCCAGATCCATCAGATTGTCCTACAACATTATATATTATCCCAATTAATGTCCAATATTATGCATTATATAAGTAAGAAACCAATCAAATTGTGTTAGAAGAGCTAAACCCAGATAAGCAATTTTCAAATTGTAGTTAAATTTTAACTATAATGTTTTGAATTCGATGTAAAACTCAAAGGTTTGGATTATGGCAGATGAAACCTAAACATAATCTCAGTCAAAAATTACTTGAAATTTTACTACATTAATTTAATTTTTAATGAATTAAGTTAATAATGTAATCTACAAAAAAAGGCTATATTGAATATAATTTATCATAGTTAAATTATACACGAGAAAAATAACCTTTTTTTCTTAGAGAGATAAGGACATATCGCCATTTCCNTATTAATTTATTATTACTAATCTCATAATTTTCTAACAAATTATGTAGTTTACATTAACATATTAGAATAAGAAGCCTAAATGAATTGTGCATAGAGTCATCTAAGATATCACCCATCCGATGTTCTTCACAATTCTGGTAAATCCAATTTTTCTACTTCGGTGATATGGGGCAACCAATGGGTCAAGTAAAATTTAGCAGAGGACTATCCAAAAAGGAAAGAAGTAGAGGGTTGTACATCATCCCGAGGCATAATCCCTTGCCTTGGTTTCAATGCCATTAATTATATATTCAATGGTCCATGTTTATCTAAAAAAAAAAAAGCTTATTAAACCTAATATATATATATAAACCCGTAAAAAAGCTGCACCTCACCTTTGAAGTCCAAACCCCTAGGCTCCTAATGGAAGGCAACGTAAGCACCACACCATTTTCAAAGTTTGAATTCCAAGAGTTTGATCTCAACTGAAGGACGTGAACTAGGCCTTGTGACTCTAAGCTGAATGAATTGGTCACAAATTGATTAACCTCAAATTGCTCTTACCTGTCTCGGTGTCTCGGCTAGACCAACACCAGCCATATGTGCAACTAAACACAAGAATATGATCAACTTTTCGATCGAGGATATGGAGCGGTCATCCTTACCGACCACACCAACTATTTTGTGGAGTTGAAAATTCCTCTGCGCACCAGCTAAACTTTCAATGCCAACCAAAGGCACAGTTAGCTCTGTCTATTCGAACTGGCTAGGTGCAGAAAACGACCAATTAGCTCTTTCTAGCGCATCCTATAAGCAGTCATCAAAAGCACAAAGCTAGTAACCCACACATCTTCAACACAACCCCACCACCTAAAGCACCTCACGGACGACAACACACCACAGAACATCATCTTCACATATTTAGACTTTATTTCCAAGATTCTCTATGGTGTTTTATGTACTTGGTCTGTTTGAAATCCCTGTAGTCTGATTGGACAAGAAGAATCGGGTGTCAAAATCCTATTTGGACCATTTGCTATATATCTCTTATTTTTTCAGATTAGGCTGCAAGATATAGTACACCTAAATAATATTATCAGTTCAGAGATTGGCGAGATGGTCATTTATGTATATTTTGAGTACTTTTGAAGAGATGAACTAGCCAAGGTGTCTTTCCCCAGAATATGCTTTTCTTAATGTGTATATTTTTATAATGGATTTTCCATACTTAGGCTAATTTCCTTAGGGAGACTTTCACTCTCTATCTATTTCCGGCTTCATTTTCGCCCATAAGCTATACCCATTTGCTTCAACGCCAAGGATCTTCTCTAACACTACACTAAATTGTCTCAGATAATTGTTAACTTAGGTATTAGAATAAATGTCTTGGGGTAATGCTCTGGTTTTTTACCAAGATTTATCCTCTCTTGTCGTGTTTTTAGAGTTCAGCAGCTCAGACTGTCAAATGCAGATTCTGAATCTGACTTTCGTGAAAAGTAATTGAAGTGGAAAATCTCAGGGAATTGCTGCATACGGCTCTTTCTTTGCTGTCTCAGTTACCTGTAAATGGCTCTTAACATGAGCGAGAGTGAGATCCTTGACGTCCATTAGCTCAAGCACCGACCTCGGAGTTGCCCCTGTAATGAAAAACCCATTTCCAATAATTAAATAAAAATTAAAAAAAAAAGAATAGAAAAGGGCAATATAAACAGAAACCAACTATAATGAATTGAATTAGATTCAGAGAGTTAAATTATGTTTTTATACTCTCATGGCCTCCAAGAAGCTCGACGGCATGGACGAAGCGAGCATGGAGAGTGGTGGTCCACCGCATCCTCGGTGCCCTCATGCTTCTTTTAGACGGAGGATTGAGCATAATTCTTGATCTACTCGAAGAACAATCAGAAAATCCGTGCTGGTGCAACTGCTGATAATGATACCTACTTGTATTCTGAGAAGCATTTGAGCTCAAAAGACCGTCAAACCCAGAAAAAGCTTGATAATTAGGGCATGAAGCTGAGTTCCAGAAGGAGGTGGGATCAAACCCTACTCTTCCTCCGGGAGAAGGGTAAGGAGAGAGGCAAAACTTGGAGTCAAAATCCTCCGTTGGATGACGAGGAAGGAAGTGGAACGAACGGCTGTCGTAGGCCGGGATCCCTTTGATGGGTCTCGATGATCTGAGTTCCTGATGGGTTTGATGAGTCTGATCTCCACCGTAGGACGAAGAAAGGGCGGTTCTTATTCGATGGGTCTGTTTATTCTCGTAGTTGGGATTTGATGATGGGTGGGAGAGAGACAGCTCGATGTGAGCTTCGGGATTCGAGTTATGGCGGAAAGTGCTGTTTGGAGGACAGATATGCAGGGAGAGATCGGAGACTTGGGAAGTAGAGGGTTCAATGGATATGCCTTCCATTCTTAATTTTGCTAGACTCGCAACCAAGCAGAGCCTTAATTTCTTCAGAATTCTACCTGTTGGTCTTCGTATGGTAAAGCGTTGGAGACAGAAAGGAAGGGAAAGAGAAGGCGAGGAAGAAGAAGACGATTGTAAGAGCGCATTACAAGAGAGAGAGAGAGAGAGAGAGAGATATTT
>JAODPA010146781.1:0-15338 GCA_025585075.1 Nepenthes mirabilis
GAATATGTTTATATAAATTTATGCATGTGTGTTAGTATGCCTGAAATACTAATAGTCGGTCAAGTGATTATTTCTATATCTCATTGATGAATTCTGATAAATTATTCTGATAAGTAAAGGAGAGTGTACGAAGACTCTACGGTATCCGGACGAATAGAAGATCGTTAGACCTTGGAGTAGTCTATACTTTTTCAATACTGATTTCATTCCGGAGATTGAGGTCATGATATTGAGGAGGGATACTTATAACCTAGTGACCATCATAGACGATGATATCAGGGATATCATTGAGGGGTATCAGAGATGGTATGAGCATGCCACGGGTACAACCTTTGGGAGGACTATAGGGATGGTTAGGATACCATGGATATCAGGTAACCTGGTGGTACTGACCCAACCATTCGGGGTATAAATATGTGGCTTTAGGTTCACTATGATAGAATAAAATTCATGGGGGTTATTGTTATTTTATACAGTTGTCACTTCGTACTGAGCTGATGATCGAATTCGATGAAATCCATGTTACATTCTTGATACTCAATTGTTTATATGGCTTTGGGGTCGTGGACTCGACTTATTATTGAGTCTCGGACAGGGGTGGATACAACACCTACTATTATTAATCTTATGCATTTGTTGTATTATCCAGGATGCTTACTCGTATTCCTCTATTATTGATTATTTTTACTTGTGGGTATTTGGCTCACTCTTGTGTTTTATAGGTTTCATAATAGACATGTAGATATCAGGATAAAAGAGAAACACCATGTTAGGTCTGTGATTCTTTCGATAACATAATTGTTGGTCTGTAAACCGTTAAAGCAGTGGCTCATTGGGAGGACAGAATAATGTCACTAGGATGTATGGGCTTCTCGGGTTTAGCCAAACTTGGAAAGGATAATTTGATAAGTATTCCTCGAGGATTGCAGCGCCGTAAGGCATTTGGCTTGGAAGCAGTAGGTAGTTATCAAAGGATAGTGTGTGAGGTTAGCCTTCAAGGAATGAAGGGTAATTGCTGGAAATGTCGTTCGAGTTGGTCCATGATGGCCCTAGTAAGTTATGATAGGATGTGATCCTTTTGAGGTAACCCTAAAATCGTGTTTCTCATGGCTTGTATGAGTGATTGACCATGATTATGAGGGTAGAAAAGTCTGTGATTGGAATTACCCACCCGTTGTTTGGAGTTGGCCATTCAGATCCTTGCTCTAAGGGTTCATAAGGCTGCCTATAAAGATAGTCATTGTCTAATCATCCTAAGGGATTGGGTGGTTGTCTCACAGAAAGAGATGACCATGCGATTGTGCAAACGAGTTAATTTACTTAAGGATTTGGAGGTGTATTTCGGTATTCTGCAAGAAAGGTAAATATTCTTGCAAGTAATTGGACGCCTGAAATTTTAGATGGGATACGTCTTGATGTTTCATAGAAAATGTTTCAGGATGAATCTCAAGTGGCTCCTAATATTCAAGCTAATGGAATGTTTTGCTTTTGGTTTAGGGGAGAGGGTTGTATGCATGGATATGGGACTTTGGAAATTTGGGAAGAGAAGCCCTCACTGTTTCAGTTTTGAGGACGTTAGGACAGCCCATTTATTATGAATCTGGGGTGATATGACCAGAATGTATAGGATGGCTTGTTGGTATGCTAACAATATGATAAGTTAGGTAAGTACCCGAGTTCGAGGTTTTGGGTAGTTGCTTCAATCGCATTACCAAGGCTAATCGTAATCTGATGATTGTAGGCCTTACCTTAGTCGTATCGATATCTTTAGGAGTTTCTCTAGGTTTATTGCTCCCTGGTAATCTAGGTATCTAAGATGAATTAATAGACAGAAGTTGTGAGAAGGGTTTAGCGCACTAAGAAGTGGCTAATTAGAGTGGCATAGTGGAAGCATGTGGATGGACGGTTTTGGATGATTAAGTGAGTGGTTATTTGAGGCTTAGGATGAACTGAAGCAAGAGTCTTTAGCCCATTGGGGGTTTTGAATTACATGGGAAGGGTGGTCAATGAACAGCCATGCTTTCCAATATGGTAGATTATCATGAAATCTCCAATGTACCGATGATTAAGGAAGTGGGTTTGTGATCAAGTTAAACCGTTATAGGAGGTTAGGAATTTGTCTTACGTAAGGCTTCAACCTCGAATTAGACAAGAAGCAGTAGGCCTTAAGAATCAGGACAATTCAATTGGTTGAGGTTCTCTAGGGAAGACCACATATTCAAGGATGTGACGCAGAAACGTTAGGAAGAATTTGGACGAATTACCCCCGGTGGTTAAATTTTGAGGTTCGTTAAATTTTGAGGATGCAATTCCTATAAGTAGGGGAGAATTGTGAGGTTCCTGCCCAAAACATGGTAATTAGGAGGTAATTAAAATAATAATAATCAAATATTAGGCCTGGAAATGTGGGAAATTATGATCGGAAGCAAATGGCGAGAATGGGCTTGGCGCTTGACTAGCACCCGAGGCAAAAAAACCAGAACACCCAGCAGCTGATGACCGCTCAAGTGGTGATCAAGGCGAGGGGTTGGCAGATTTGTGCGCTTGATGATCGCAAGCTCCAGTTGGGATATTTATTTGCGCAAGGGTTTCTCCCGTGTTATTTTTGGCCATTTCTGATTTATAGAGAGAGAGGACAAAAAGCTAGAGAGAGGAGGAGATCGAAGCCCACGAGTCCAAATCCATCCGAAGCCAATTAGAAAGGTGATAGATCGGGTTGAGGTAAGTGTACTCATACCCTTCTTTTCCTCTCTTTTGATTTTTATTCGTTCTCTATTGGGTATTATCGTTCCGATACCTACTCAAATCATGAAAAATATATAACCCATGATTATTGCCTAAATTATTTATGGTTTATTGTTCGATTTTCCCTCTTATTTGCTCGGTTTGTCTTTGCCAAAGCCTAACCCATGCCCGGTTCGGGTTCTCCCCCTTTCTATTCAAATTTTATGCTTAATTGTCTCCAAATTATGAATTACCAAATCCTAATTATGCACATACATTGGCCGAGCGTCCGATCTCACAAGTATCGACTCGTTCATGACGTCTGGAAGCTCTAAAATGGCTTTGGCACTGTTTATATGCAACAAATGAGAATTTTGCATATTTTCATCCCATCTAATTGTTATGAAATTTATGTCTAATTGTATGTGCCTAATTGTAAACCCCAAAATTATATGTTTGTGCTCCGTTTGTGAAGGAAATACGTCCTAGTGGCCCCCAAAGTGATAATTATCAAATGGTGGTAAGAAATTCTAATCTTTTCTATGTATTATGATATCCATGAATCCAAACTAATTTGTGAAAAGACTTAACTATGAAAGAAAGATAATAATTGTATTTGTAATTCGGAGGGAAACCCATAATTGGAGATTTGATTGAATTGTTCTCCCAGTTGGAAATACTGTGAATGAATTATGGTGGACCTTCCCTCAAATGAATAAGAAACCATGAAATTAATACCACGGATTTATGTTACAGAGGTAATGTGACGAAACGGTTTTTGTTTTCTCAAAAGCTTCCGTCAAGACAGGAATAGGATAACTTATAAGCACACAACTAACAATCATTCACAAATCTTCCTACAACAAGCCTACACATGATCACATGTGCCATCCATGGCATAAATCTACAAAAGCGTTAGCTACACTAATAGTTCAATAACGAGATGCTGTCTAGAACCTGTACAGTATATTCAAAAGTTTAGAACGGAAGCTAAACTAATAACCTGCAGAAGTATAGTTTTTCCTTTTTACTATCTCATACATTATGCATTCTATACAAAATCCACATGTCCATGAACATCCATAGATACAAAATCAGTATACAAAATCACATGATCAGACAAGTCTTTACATCAACTGCTCTCCAATAAAAATAGCTCCAAATACTTCAGGTCCTCAAAAGTCTTTAGAAATTTCCTTCGATCACTTTTTCTCGTCGGGTACTAACTCTATTGTCTCATCTGGAGGGAGAAAAAATAATAAAATAGTGAGCTGGGGCCCAGCAAGGTACATGCACATGAGCAGGAAAACAATGATGCAGAATGGTCATGTGACTATGCAAACAGAACGGTTAATCAGAATATAGTCTAGGAAATAGAGAAAACATACTTTGACGATATTAAACTTTAGAATCAGAAAACAGTAGTCAGTAAACAGTAATCAGTAAATGTTAATTAGCAAACGAAAAACGATAATGCAGTAGTCGGTGTTCAATATTCGATAAAGTGTAAACAGTAATTGATACTCAGTAAACGGTAAACGGTACTCCATAATTGGTAATCGGTACGGTAAATGGTAACATAACATATTGGTAACAAACTCTGCCAATATACCCTGCTAGCTGAGGGGGTGAATAATCGAGGATAGATTGTATTCACTCCACACAATCCAAGGCCCATGACGGTATCCCATCTCACGGAATCGGTACGGTATGCCACCCGAAGGTAGGCCGGTAACGGTAATTCCTCCTTATCCTAACGCCGCGAGCAAGGGCGGATGACAAATAACTCCATGGAAAGAGTTATCCTCGATTACCACCGAAAAGTCCTAAGGCATGTCGGAGAACCTATCCGGACTGTAGTCAATCCTGGGTCTTAAATAACAGTAACAGAAATAATCTCTTTATTAAAAACCCTCTTTCACAATCATAGTTTCACAAATTTTCTTTCAGTTAACTTCAGAACATACGGTAACGGTCTAAAACTCATTCAGTTTTGCTTAAACGGTGCATGAAATTTTCATTGGTATAAATCCGTGCAAATTTTTAGAAACAAATTATACAGGGAGCTTCTCTTCAATATCAATTAACTTTTACATAACTGGAGCTTTGGTTAAAAATCACTAAAACCCCTTCATTTTTGTACTTAGCGCTTCACTAAAGCCTTCGGACTCAAATCGATCTCTATACATGTGCTTATTCGTGAAATAAATGCCATAAATCCATGCATATACATTAAATCATATAATTTACTCAAACTTCACAATATTTTCGAGCTAAGGTTTCATCACATATTTTTGGAAGCAAATAGAATAATATTTACATACATGTACATGAAATTGAAGCCAAAACTTACAATAAACATGGATAAATACAAAATCTAACTGAATAATCGAATTAAACATGCTTCATTTACTTTAAACATGCCTTAACATCATTTTAAAACATCTTTATCAACTTTAAAGCAATAAGGAACGGTAAAAATGAAAAACAACATCCAAAGTATACTTGCCTTGGCCCAATCTACCGTTATTTCTACCGGAAGTGGATTAGAACAAGTGATTCTCCTCTTTCCCCTTCTGTTCTTCCTCTTCTTTATTCGTGCCTCTTATCTTTCTCTCCCACTTTCCTTTTTCTCTTCTATTTATAAATAAACGAAATCAGAATGCGAGTAAAAGTCGGGGCCGCGCTCGAGCACGCCTTGAGTGCTCAGCGACCGGGCCGTATTTTGTTTTTTGCGCTCGAGCGGCCTTTGGGCGCGCAGCAAGCGGGCTACATTCTAGCAAACATGCTCGAGCGGCCAGCGGGCGCGCGGGCTACATTCTATTAAACAAGCTCGAGCGGCCAGCAGGCACGTGGCGAGTGGGCTGGCTACTGGATTTTGCACTCGCTACAGCGCCTTGGGCGCACAGCAGGCGCCACAAGGCTGCTTGCTGATCTCGAATATTTTCTAACTTTTTACTTTCAAACATCATTTTTCACTATAAGTTTGGCCTCTTAATGATACTCATCATTTTAATTACTTCCAATTTTTACGTTTTCGATTCCGGGGCCTCACACCCTCCCCCACTTAAAGAAATTTCGTCCTCGAAATTAAATAAACTACATACCTCTTGAGAATAAGTGGGAATACTTGCTTCGGATCTCTTCTTCGCGTTCCCAAGTGGCCTCCTCCTTTGAATGATTTCTCCAAAGCACTTTCACCAAGAGGATGATCTTCGTTCGCAACTTCTGATCCTTTCGGTCTACACTTTGCAGTGGTTCCTCAATGTAGGAAAAATCCTTGTCAATAGACAAAGACCCGTAGTCAATCACATGCGCTGGATCATGGACGTACTTTCGAAGCATCGATACATAAAACACATCATGTACGCCGGTCAGATTAGGTGGTAACGCCAACCTATAGGCTACCTCCCCGATCCTTTCCAAAATCTCAAAAGGACCAATGAACCAGGGCTTCAGTTTTCCTTTTACTCCAAACCGGAACGTGCCCTTGGATGGTGAGACCTTTAGAAACACAAGATCTCCTACCTCAAAACTCAATTCTATCCTTCGCTTGTCCGCATAACTTTTCTGTCGGCTTTGAGCAACCTTCAAATTATCGTGAATCACCTTAATCTTCTCTGCTGTCTCTTTCACAATTTTCGGGCCCAAAATCCTTTTATCTCCAGTCTTCTCCCAATGAATCGACAACCTACACTTTCTCCCATACAATGCCTCAAAAGGTGCCATACCGATACTAGCTTGGTAGCTATTATTATGAGCGAATTTAGTTAGTGCCAGATAAGTATCCCAAGTTCCTTTCATCTCCAAAACAGAGGCCCTCAACATGTCCTTGAGAATCTAAATGGTACGCTCAGATTAGCCAACAGTCTGGGGGTGATACATAGTACTAAACTTCAACTCTGTCCCCAACTCCTTATGCAAGCTCTCCCAAAACCTCAAGACAAAACGTGGATCTCTATTAGACACAATGGAGGCAGGAATTCCATGAAGCCTCACAATCTCATTTACATACAACTGAGCCAACCTATCACGCGAATAGGTCGTCCTGTTCGCCAAGAAGTGGGCTGACTTCGTTAGCCGATCAACTATAACCCATACGACATCATGATTCCTAGGAGTTTTTGACAAACCCGATACAAAGTCCATAGCAATATCCTCCCATTTTTAGCTCGGAATTGGCATTGGTTGTAACAGTCCAGAAGGCTTCCTCCTTTCAGCCTTCAGTTGTTGACATACCAGGTACTTCTCCACGTAAGCCATGATATCTCTCCTCATATTTCTCCACCAGAAGGTTTTTTTCAAATCCTGATACATTTTATTCATCCCCGGGTGGATTGTATACCGAGACCGGTGAGCCTCCTTCACAATTTTCTCCTTCAACCCTCTATCATCCGATACACATAATCGATCTCTAAACCTCAACACACCATCAGCCCGGATGTTAAAATTAGCTCGAGACTATTTACTCCTATCACCAACAATATCCATGAGGAACGGATCGTTTACCTGCTTCTCTTTAACTTCATGAACTACCTCTGGTTGAATCTGAAAGTATGACAGGAGCATTCTATCACCTTTGGCATAGCGTTGGATATCACACTGCTTCAAATAATCCAACATCTCTATCTGTTTGTCCTACAGGTGCGCCATATAACCCGATCGGTGACTCAATGCGTCCGCTACTATACTGGCTTTCCCTAACTTGTATTATATCTCGCAATCATAATCTTTCAAAAAATCAAGCCATCTCCTTTGCCTCATGTTGAGTTCCTTTTGAAAAAACAGGTACTTCAAACTTTTGTGGTCTGAATATACAAGGAACCTCTCACCATATAGATAAAGTCTCCAAATTTTTAATGCAAAAACTACAGTAGCAAGCTCGAGGTCATGAGTAAGGTAATTTTTCTCATGCACCTTAAATTGCCTAGATCCATATGCCACGACTTTACCATGCTATATCAACACACACCCTAGACCCGCCTTAGAGGCGTCGCAATATACCTCAAAGCCTCCGGAACCCTCAGGAATGATCAGCACCAGAGCGGTGGTCAAACGATCCTTTAGCTCCTGGAAGCTCAGATCACACTCCTCTGTCCACACAAACTTAGCCTCTTTCTTCAGCAACCGAGTCAGAGGCATAGCAGTCTGTGAGAAATTCTCTACAAAACGCCTGTAATATCCTGCCATACCCAGAAAGCTCCTAACCTTGGTCACAGAAGCTGGTCTGCTCCAATTTGTAACAGCCTCTATTTTCTTGGGATCCACAGAAATGCCACCATCAGAAATCACATGTTCCAAAACTATCACCTTCTCGAGCCAGAACTCACACTTACTCAGCTTGGCATACAATTTTTCCTCGCAGAGCACTTAAAGTACCTTCCTCAAATGAATTTTGTGTTCCTCATGATCCTTTGAATAAATCAAGATATCATCAATGAATACCACCACAAATTTATCCAAGTATGGCCTAAAAACCCTATTCATCAAATCCATAAAAGCAGCTGAAGCATTTATGAGACCGAAAGGCATAACAAGAAACTCATAGTGGCCATAACGTGTCCGAAAAGCTGTTTTAGCCACATCCTCCGGCTTGATCATCAATTGGTAATGACCGGACCTCAAATCAATCTTTGAAAACACTCGAGATCCTTACAACTGATCAAATAAATCATCAATGCGTGGTAGAGGGTATTTATTTTCAATCATGATCTTATTCAACTCACGATAGTCAACACACAACCTCAAAGACCCGTCTTTTTTCCTTACAAACAACACCAGTGCACCCCATTAGATACACTCGGTCTGATAAAATCCTTGTCTAACAGCTCCTGCAATTGCAACTTTAACTCCTTTAATTCAGCCGGAGCCATACGATAGGTAAATTTAGAAACTGGACTAACACTAGGAACAATGAAAATCTCAAACTCAATTTTCCAGTGTGGAGGCAATCCAGGTAACTCTTTTGGAAATACATCCTCAAAGTCGCAAACAATCAAGATGTCCTTAGCCGGCACACTATGACTTCTAGTAGTGCAGGCATATGCCAAGTAAGCTCCACATTCACTTTTTATCAAATATTTAGCATGTAAAGCAGAGATCAATGTAGGCATCCCCTTTTTCTTAATGCCCTGAAAGAAAAAGGGCTCCATTCCATGAATATTAAAACAAACCCGCTTCAGAAAATAGTCAATATTGGCATGGTATTTATCCAGCCACTCCATTCCTAGGATCACGTCAAAATCACCCATGTTCAACAACACTAAGTCCACAACCAAACGGTTTCCATTCACCTCAACTATACATTTTGGATACATAACATCCGTAATCACAGAAGATCCGGTGGGAGTACACACAGATAATTCACAGTCCAAAATACACAGGGCAGATATAATACAACATGTAAATCGAGGAGAAATAAAGGAATGGGTAGACCTCGAGTCAAATAATATGGATGTAGAAACTCCACAAATAGAAAGGGTACCTTCCACAACATTCGGAGACTCCTTTGGATCTTGAACAGCCACTGCGAAGGCTTCATTAGGCATTAAATGGAATCATTAGGCACTCCTCAAATATCTTTCTGCATCCTCAAATATCTCCCAGGTAATGGCTTCATTAGGCACTCCCATCACCCCTTTCTGCATATCCCACCAACTATCAGCTTCACCTTCTAGCTTGTACACCGCAAAGGTGACCTTTTCTGTATCAGTACAGCGAAACACCGCAAATATCTTCTTCATCCTTTTCAACCATACGTCTGCTTTAGCCAGATCAGACTTTCCTAGGAAGCTCGGTGCTCGTTTAGCTGTGAATCTATCATATATCGTAGGACCAAAAAGTGTCGGAGTTAGCTCAGGTGCAGGAATCAGAGCCATGTGCTTTTGCTTGACAGATTCTGCTACATTGGTCATCCTCTCCAATAGGTCAATATAAGCAGCCTCTCTATAATAAGGCGTGCTAGCGCCATCACGGTCGTTCCTTCTACCTCTTCTACTTGCCATCCTATAATCAAGGCAAACACAAGGCTATAAGGACAATGATTCAATGGAATGAGAAAGAAATATTTAACAGCTTTAAGGAATTTTCAACCTATCCTAAGAACTAATCTCTTAAAGGTCCTAACTTTATTAACTTCCTCTACTTATTCCTATAGGAATTGTATTCAGAGATTCAATCCTATGCTTCCGTTTTTCGGTCAATCAATTCCTAAGGCATCTCAATTCTTTGATACCAAATGTGACGGAACGGATATGTTTTTTTCTCAAAAGCTTTCGTCAAGATAGGAAGAGGATAACTTATAAGCATACAACTAACAATCATTCACAAATCTTCCTACAACAAGCCTACACAGGATCACATGTGCCATCCATGGCATAAATCTACAAAAGCATTAGCTACACTAACAATTCAATAATGAGATGTCGTCTAGGACCTATACAGTATATCCAAAAGTTTAGGACGGAAGCTAAACTAATAACCTGGAGAAGTATAGTTTTTTCTTTTTACTATCTCATACATCATGCATTCTATACAAAATCCACATGTCCATGAACATCCATAGATACAAAATCAGTATACAAAATCGCATGATTAGACAAGTCTTTACATCAACTGCTCTCCACAAAAAATAGCTCAAAATACTTCAGATCCTCAAAAGTCTTCAGAAATTTCCTTCGGTCACTCTTTCTCGTCTAGCACTAACTCTACTGTCTCATCTGGAGGGGGTAAAAATAATAAAACAGTGAGTCGGGGCCCAGCAATGTACATGCACATGAGCAGGAAAACAATGATGCAGAACGGTTATGTGACTATGCATAAATATAACGGTTAATCAGAATATAGTCCAGGAAATAGAGAAAACATACTTTGACGGTATTAAACTTCAGAATTAGAAATCAGTAGTCGGTAAACAAGAATCAGTAAATATTAATTAGCAAATGAAAAATGGTAATGCAGTAGTCGGTGTTCAATATTCGGTAAACTGTAAATAGTAATCGATACTCGGTAAACGATAAACGGTACTCCATAATCGGTAATCGGTACAGTAAACGGTAACATAACATATTAGTAATAGACCCTGCCAGTATACCCTACTAGCTGTGGGGGCAAATAATCGAGGATAGATTATATTCACTCAACACAATCCAAGGCCTATGACGGTATCCCATCTCACGGTATGCCACCCGAAGGTAGGCCGATAACGGTAATTCCTCCTGACCGTAATGCCCCGAGGAAGGGCGGACCACAAATAACTCCATGAATAGAGTTATCCTCGATTACCACCGAAAAGTCCTAAGGCATGCCGGAGAACCTATTCGGACTGTAGTCAGTCTCGGGTCTTAAATAACAGTAACGGAAATAATCCTTTTATTAAAAACCCGCTTTCACAATCATAGTTTCACAAATTTTCTTTCAGTTAACTTTAGAACATATGGAAACGGTCTAAAACTCCTTTAGTTTTGCTTAAACGGTGCATGAAATTTTCATCGGTACAAGTCCGTGCAAATTTTTAGAAACAAATTATATAGGGAGCTTCTCTTCAATATCAATTAACTTTTACATAACTGGAGCTTTGGTTAAAAATCACTAAAACCCCTTCATTTTCGTACTTAGCGTTTTGCCAAAGTCTTCGGACTCAAATCGATCTCTATACATGTGCTTATTTGTAAAATAAATGCCATAAATCCATGCATATACATTAAATCATGTAATTTACTCAAGCTTCACAATATTTTTGAGCTAGGGTTTCATCACATATTTTTGGAAGCAAATAGAATAACATTTACACACATGTACATGAAATTGAAGCCAAAACTTGCAATAAACATGGATAAATACAAAATCTAACCAAATAATCGAAGGAAACAAGCTTCATTTACTTTAAACATGCATCAACATCATTTTAAAGCATTATCAACTTTAAAGCAAGAAGGAATGGTAAAAATGAAAAACAACGTCCGAAGTACACTTGCCTTGGCCCGATCTACTGTTATTTCTACCAGAAGTGGATTGGAACAAGCGATTCTCCTCTTTCCCCTTCTGTTCTTCCACTTCTTCATTCGTGCCTCTTCTCTTTCTCTCCCACTTTCCTTTTCCCCTTCTATTTATAAATAAACGAAATCAGAACGTGGGTAAAAGTCAGGGCCGTGCTCAAGTGCGCCTCGAGCGCTCAGCGAGCTGGCCGTATTCTGTTTTTTGTGCTCGATTGGCCAGCGAGCGTGTGGCGAGCGGGCTACATTCTGCCAAACACGCTCGAGTGGCCAACGGGCTCGCGGCGAGTAGGTTACATTCTGTTAAACGAGCTCGAGCGGCCAGCGGGCGTGCGGCGAGCGGGCTGGCTACTGGATTTTGCGCTCGCTGCAGCGCGTTGGGGGCACAGCAAGCGCCATAAGGCTGCTTGCTGATCTCGAATATTTTCCAAATTTTTACTTTCAAACATCATTTTTCACTATAAGTTTGGCCTCTTATTGATACTCATCGTTTTAATTACTTCCAATTTTCACGTTTTGGGTTCCGAGGCTTCACAGGTAATACCCATTAGCCTGCCGCTAGCGTTACAGTAGAGACTTGAGGATTACTCTGGCCACGTATTATAGCGGGTAATACTATTAGCAAGCCTTAGGATATTATTGTGGAAAGACGAGGACTGCTTCTGGACCAAGGAAGGTTAGGGTAGCATTTTATTGGTCCTATATAACCAGGTGATAGGTATACCGCTATGCCACGTGGTGCATTGGCCTGTTTATAGGCATAATATGTAGATGGCCCCTCCTCTGGATTAATAATAAGAGCTCACGACCTTAAATCATATGGGATATCATGATCCTTTCTCGTTCTCACACACCTTTAGTTAGTAAAGTTTACTAATCTTGGTCAGTAAATATAGGTAATTATACTTAAATTATATCCCAAAGAGAAGTAAATTATATTTCAAAGCATATTTGATCTTATCCTTGTTTATACATTTCTTTTATGATTATATATCTTTCTTCTACTTAACTGTACTTATATTGTCTACTACTTTTAAATATGATGCACTTGCTAAGTTGTTAACTCACCCTTACTTCTTCTTCCCTTTTAGATGAGCATGCTATTATTCCTGACGAGTCTAAGTAGGCCATAGGTATTGGGTAGGCAGCTAAACCAGGTGTGATGAACTTTTGGGACTTGGCTTACAGTTTTTGTATGGGATGAGGAACTTGTATAATTCATTTTGAAACTTTTAGTATTATATATGTAATGATAATGGATTTATAGTTTAGTTTTTGCTATATAATTATGGTTGTAGTAGCTTCCACAAGTTTCTTTTATGGTGTAATTGGTACCTAATTGGCATTTTTTCTGAACCAGTGTTATAGTCGGGGTTATGATGCTGGCTCCACACATTACCAAATTGTGGCTGTTGGGATCCTGTGATGCGTTGTCTGTGTGTTGTGGTTGTGGTACAGGATTTTGTATAGGTTATGTATTTGGCGGATATCCGTTTTATAGAAGGAATTCTACCAGCTTTTCGACAGATTATCCGGTCCGTCACATGTATTGTATAGGAGATTGTATAGGTTTTTGTATCAGCTTAGCAGTCGTATTATAGACAGAACACTGTTAGATTTTTGGAAGAAAATATGGTCCATCACATCTTTCTCATGAATCAGGGTACGATCCAATACTTCACCATACGTCAGCAATTTCAATGTCGTCAACTGCTTCTTGATATTATCCCTCAAGCATTGCATAAACTTCCTGACCTTCCTCTCTTCATCTTTCACCATATATGGGGTATACCGAGATAGCTCTGTAAACTTTGTATCATACTCTATCACCAAACGATTGCCCTATCTCAACTAAATGAATTCCTCCTCATTCTGTTCACGGAGACTAGAAGAAAAGTATTTCTCCATAAAAGCTGCTTCAAATATAGTCCAAGTAATCTCGTTTTTGGGCACCCCAAATGTTCTCTTCTTCATCGCCCCCTAATGATGAGCCTCGCCTTCTAGTCGATAAGTAGCAAACAAAACTTTATCCTTTTCTGGACACCGAATAACTGTAAATACCGTTTTGAGTCGCTGGAACCATATGTCCACCTTCACCAGATCTGATTCACCCAAAAATTTTGAAACTCATTCATTAACAAAATAATCGTAAACAGACACCCCAGCATTTACAGAAGCTTGAACTAGAGCTAGAACTAGAATTGGAGCTATATTCTGCTACCCCATAGCCTCCATTATATCTACCATCCTTCCTAACAAATTTAAATACTCTGCCTCTCGGTCCTACAAATGGTTAACATGTGTGGTTCTTCGTTTGTTCGCCATTCTATTAACTGCTAATATTCTTTCTGAAATAAGAACAATTTGAGTTAGTTGTACAACTCGAGCACTAACTAGGATACTATAATCTATACGATCAAATATAGCTAACTTATCCTAACTTAGTCCTAGCTATCTGAACTAAAGTAATTAACCTACGTCATCATCAACTTATCTAATCTAACATATCCTAACTTGAGCTTCCGCACAAGATTAAGAACAAGCCTAAGGAATCTTCTTCTCTGATACCATCTGTGATAAACCGGATTGACTAAATACCATCTCAACATAATGTTTGTTAAAATTAAATACAAATCACAATTATACAATCTTACATAGAATCAAGCATGTATAGGATCCAAATATTGCCACAATATTCGTGGCTCCAATTTCATATCTCCAAATAAGCCAAATCTAAGAGATACCATTAAGTACCAAAAACAAAACTTATTGACTTGCGGAAACATTTATTTAACCATCAATACATATCAAAAACTAAACTACACAAGTATCATCAAAATAGCCATTATACATCAAAAGTTTAACCTCCAAACATGAACATATATCCACAAATCATCATCATCCACAACCTAGTAACCTGTGATCTCTATTCTTCCTCATTAGGTATCAACTCGTGCTTATCTGAAGATGAAAAAAAACAAGTGAGTGAACCAAATATTCAACAAGATACAAATATAAACAATGACAAATACAATATAATTTAAAATAAAATCAGAAGAACGAAATAGGATCATAATGCATATATAAACATAAAACCTAATCGAATAAATATTTCCGTAACACATTTAATTTTTTCACATTTTCTTTCTAATTCCATTAACCGTTAAAATATGTAGAAATTTTATTATCTTTAGGGATTAGAGTTAGTCGGCCTTACCAGCTAACGGAGTAGGCAAACAAGGAAAGGATTGTGTTATTCCACACAATCTAAGGGAATACTCACATAATTCAATACTCCATAGCAAGCGGTATACCTTTAATCCATTATACGGGGCCATAGTCCTTATTGCCACCAAAATTTTTCGCGTGGCCCAGGGGCATTCCTCGATCTACCTCTATAATATCCTAAAGTATGTTAGGGAATATCACCATGTGAATAAAATCTTAAGTCCAATTTTTTGATTTCTTTTCAGATTTCAAGTGGAAACTCTATGTAAATTTACCTAGTCCTTTTTCCTTAATTTTCTTACTTCAAGAGAAAATATCCATAATAGATAACAAATTGTAGAGTTCTAAATTACTTGATACATATACACATTTTTATATTCTTGTGAATACATA